>JASANH010001164.1:0-210407 GCA_030248295.1 Mesodorylaimus sp. YZB2_4 | reverse complement strand
AGCCCGAAAACACCTGCACTAGAAATGCCACACAGCGGGGTCACGAGCATTCTCCAAGTAGGACCCTAAACGTGTAAGGAGTCAACAAGAATCTGATTGTTTTTTGACATAAACACACGCCACAACAAATACGAGCAGGAAACAGGCAATGAATGGGTTAGACAAAAGCAAATTCCAAAGCGGGCTAAGTAATCTCCGTTCTGTAAAGCAGATGACCAACAAGTATGGACTGTAAACACGTGGGGTATTCTTGAGATGACGGAAGTTGATACAGTTTGTAAAGCACTGCTTGTTTCCTGTGTGAGCGAGTTGAGTTATACTGTAGCAGTGCATCAGACACGATAGGACTTTTGCTCGAAACAAGGAACTCGAGCCATGAACGTACTCCTGCTGTGAAATCATGGAGTGTGCTGCCATGTTTGTATTGCGGCAGACTATACACATATCTGCTCTTTTCATGGAGCGGATGCAGCACCTTCGACCAGTTTAAAACATGGCACGCATTACAACCTTATGCGTTCATCAACTCTGCCCAACTTAGGTCTGCTGACAGTCTCACGACCTGTCTCGCTGTTATCAGGTTTCTTCATTTCCGTCCTGTGAATTAACCTGCTGCCATGGCTTCTTCTGGCGAGCGAATCTAATACCGTTGATTGGCCAGCCCACTCACGGAAGCCACTTGCGTCAAATATTTCTCGCAATTTCTTCCATTATTAATGAATTAGTCTTTGATATGCTAGGAAGACTGGCTCGGGACGAAGCCGACGCAGGTGCACCCTTCACACTCACTGTTACGTCAGCAGCGCATCTTCGTCAACCGTGTTTTTGAAAAGGAGACACTACTGACGCAGGCCAAATGAATTCATTAAAGGTCCCTAGTGATTCGTTGGTGACCCAGGTGGCGCGGAGTCACTGCACTCCAAGCAGTGGATTCATCAAGAGCGGCTGCTGCCGCTTTCTGCAAGCACTTTTGCGCCAGAATGCACAATCGGAATGAATTCGGGTTCCAACAGCCCCGTCGACTTTCGCGGTCCCAGGACTCGACTGTGTACGAGGATCAGTACTGCCTTTTGTCCAGAACCAGCCTGCTCATCAAACATTGTCACTTTCCCAGCGGGGACAGTGTCCGAATTCCATTGGCGCACTTGGTGTCCGTCCAGTACGAGAGAGGCTACAACAATTTTCAATGCTGCAAGAGGTGGGGCATGGCTTTGAACAACATTTGGTGGGCTAGAGACGACGCCAGAGAGTTCGACAGGAATCGGTACGTCGTTGTGGTGGCCACAGAGGGAAGCTACCAAAGAAAGGGGTTCACAGTGGACGACATACGCTCTTTTCTGACCGCACTCTCACTTCTGGTCAGTGACAAGAGCATACTCGTCGGTAAGATATACATGTGACAGCCAGTGCGTTCTGTGCATGACTGTCATGAAATGCGTACCGTCGTGGTACCTTCTTGTCATACTGGATGTAATTTCCTCGCTTAAATTCAAATGTGCCGGCGATCCTTACAGGCATATAAAACTCTTTTTCACTTGTATGAAGCCTAGTTACTCGTTCATATATCCAGACAATAAAATTAAATTGTATAGACGAGGTAGTATGGGACTCGGCAACTTGCAACCTCCCTATGTAAGCATGTTGCAGGAGCTTCAGGGGCAGGAAGGTGGCCACAACAGTATATTGCAATTTATGCTTCGTAAATCAAACGGCGCACCACTTGGTCGATTGAGTACATAGTCTTATTGCAAGCCATGCTCCCAATCGATTTCAGCGTCTTTGCTTTCCTCTCAGCTGATCGCTGCGATGTTTGCGGGTGAGGCTGTCCGTCTGAACATTCCAGTGAGATTTTGACCAAAGTGCAACCACGAGTTTCGCCATTAAATTTCTCGCCATGGCATCGAGAAGTCCACGGCTAACGAAAGCAATACCGCAAGAGGCAGTAACTATTATAAAATAAGCATGAAATCAGGTGAACCCACCAGGTCCTCTGTCCAGGACCGGGATCAGGTCCATCCCCGATCAAGCGCGACTGGCGGCCAGGTGTGACTGGACCATGTAATCGAGGAGCGAAGACGAAAAAGTTTTTCGAGCCTAAAATCATGATAATATGCATCATAGCAGGCTATTCAATATGCATCAGCTCTGCTTGTCATGGACTGCTTTTATTATATCATGCGTGCGTGTCTGATCGTGAGAAATGCCAGAGCCAGAGCCAGAGCCGCACTTCACCCCGTCCCCTCGAGACTCTGGCCGAGCGACGGGGTGAAGTCAATAAGTAGTAGCGATCAATATCGCGTCTGCGCCGACCCTCGCTCTAATGTGAGATCCGTTAATCCGGTGTCCCCAAAAATTTCGCTGCTTGAAAAACCAGCCAGCATCAAACTGGTGCCGTCATCGCTTGATCAAAGGTGATCATTCGCGAAAGCTTATTGACCCACCTCTTAACCCCGTGACCCTCGCCCATACACATGTGCACCTTTGCGTAAAAGCCCGCTCGAGGATGTCGTGGGCGAGCATACGTGTGAAGCCGGATTTAGAACGGGTGGGTGAGCAAGGATGGCTAGCTAATGTTTGTCGGCGCCATCAGACGGTTTGTACATGCCGGTCTCAACGGACTGTTTGGCCAGGCTATTACTTCAGAAAGGTATTCGCCAGTATTCCAACCATGCCAGTCAATTCGATTTTTTGGAACTTCATTATTTCAGTGATTCTGAGCCAAGACTTGGTTTTCCCAGCTTACTGCTACAATATTGATGGACTTGGTATGAGTGACCAGTGTCCACGGCTGCATTGTTGGCTTGACAGAATTGTCATGTTTTTTAGATTTGGACTCAATCGATCCTTTTGATTGGTTTAAAGAAGCCAATGACGCCCTCGATGATGTCATTGATAAACTCGCAAAAGCTAGTAAGCTCGACCATGTGTCCAGCCAGTACAGTACCCTGTCCAGTCAACATGTCCTTTAGGCTGTCCATCCGACAAATCGCCATTCTATGTGCGTAAGATGCCCAAAGCCTGTTCTCCAAAATATCCCCGATCTTGCCCAGCCCCATATTCGTGCCACGAAGATCGAGCAGTGAATATGTCCGTGTGTTGTGGAAAGGTAGAAGGTATGCACCCGGTACTGTAGTGCACTTTCTAGTCATTAGCAACCAGTATTTCTAGGATGCAAGGACGGTCAACCTCAAATAAATCCTTTAACTAATCGTGCTGTTTTGTGTTATGTGTACCCCAAGCCGAATACCACGAGCCAATGTAATTCTTCATTCCAATGCCAGGAGAAGCGACCGGGAGCAAAGTTAGGCTTGTGTTGCCCTCCAATGCCGCCACCGATTCCAGCTCGCCTCGGGGCTCAGAAACCAGCAACTTCAAACGGATGCCCGGGTGGCACAAAAGTGATAAAACATTTGGCTGATGGTGTGGTCGGTTGCAATATAGATCGACCAGATTCATGCCCGACAAATTCAAAGTGCTACTTGGACAGTGCAGATAACACGACCAAGTGCTGTGAGCCGGATCAAAGTGGGGTGTCAGTAGTGTTCTCATCTACCCGTGCAATAGAAATCAGAGGGTTTTCAGGTCATGGATGCCCAGGCGGGTTCAGGCCGTTCAAAATCAGTGGAGAGAAAGTTCTCTGTTCTCCAGACGCAAAGAACTTTCGAGGGTGTCCTGCCAATTCAGTGTGTCACTGGAATGCTCTGACCAGCAACTACCATTGTTGCGAGGTGGACAATGGTGAGGACAACTTGGGGCAGTGTCAGTAATGACCATTGGTATTCTCTATTCAGGCTGTCCTGATGGCATGACACCAGTTCTCGAAATGGACCAGATCCGCAAGTGCTCCAATACCAGCCAGTGCCCCAAGGCCAGCACTTGCGAATACAATTCATGGCGAAATCAATTTCAATGTTGCAAGAATCCTCTTTCCTCCTGCCCACGTTCAGAAATACCATTGTTGGATAAGAGCACTAACCATCCGACCTTATGCTCAAAAAACAAAGCATGCCCAAGTGGCTCGACGTGCCGTGGGTCGAACGGTGAAGGAGTATGCTGCGTAGCTGGTGGTCGATGTCCAGATGGGTACATATCGGCAGACGACGCACGGTCCCTAAACATTTCTACCATCGGTCCTGGAACTTGCGATGGTGAACAGCCTGCGCAAAGTTGCTTCGCCCCGGCAGTATGTCTCCGAGCAGTGGATGCGAGTCGTCCTCATTTCATCTGCTGTCTTTCCCCACCTCAGTGCCTTTATTCGAATCAGTCGCCTTACCTAGAGCGAGGAAAACCTAAAATCTGTTCGAATTCGACTTCCAGGACACGATGTTCAGTCGGATATCGATGCGAAGAATCAACATTGCCCTCGGTCCACATATGTTGTTCATCAGTAGCGCATATGCCAGTTGGCCAGACAGGCCATGCCGGGCACCCATTGGGAATCCCACCTCAAATTATTTTCCCGCCTTCACTGCCAGTGGGCATTACAACCGCAACACCTACTCCTCCACCCGTGAGCCACGATCTAAGATGTCCTTCCAAGTTTGAGCTACAGAAACATGGCTCTATTACATGTGACCCCCAAGTGCCATCGTCATGCCTCGCTGGATCACGATGCTTACCAGCAAGCAAGGCTGGCTTCTTCGTGTGCTGTACCCCCGTATCACCCATATCGAACGCCCAGTGTACTCCAGGTGAGCATCAACAGTCACTTCCATGTTTGAGGTTGAGTTCAGTCACTTGCATTGACTTGCAGACGGTGTGTTCGTTTATCGTCAGACAGACGGGCCACAACCTTGCAACCCTAACTTCATCTTTACTGGCTGCCCTCAAACGCATTCTCTCTGCCTCTTCTACCCGCCCATTGGTCGTCATTCCTGTTGCAGAGGTAAGTCAGGTCTCCATCATTCAATGACCACCATTGTGCCACTTTCTTTTCAGCACCCATATGTCCCAACGGCAACGAGCCATTTTGGACACTGGGCACTACTGTGCCTCGTCACTGCGGCAATGTGGAAACCGGAGAATGTCCATCTGGCTATCTGTGCCTGTACTCATCAGTCTTCGAAGCCAGTGTATGCTGCTTGAATCGAGTCCGAATGCGCAGTGCATATGCCGCAGGGCACATCACTATGGCCTACAATGGAGGTGCACAAGAACAAAGACGGACTATGCTGGACCCGTGGAGCAGGCTAGGTGATATGGGATGGCCGGAAACGAAGTGACATTATAGAGTCTGTCAGATAATAGCGCCTGTGCATATGCAGTATATGTATCCTGTTTTCACTATTGGCACGCCTGTAGTCGATGACATCCCGTGACAAGTGTCTGGTAGGAAGTAGAGATACTCGTCCCAATTCATAGTCACACTGGCATTACGGACGGAGTAGGCCGCAACTACAAGAGTTTAACATTTTGAATTCCCGCCTTTATAAGCTAAGAGTCAGCTGACCTGCGACAAACGTTCACTGCTCGTGAATGGTATCCCTTATTCCCTAAATTAATCAATCGATCGGATCGATTAGATCGGTAGAAATCGATTGTGCATACATCAAAATGTTAAAGAATGGCCGAACGGTTCCGTTATGGTCGATTTGCTTTATCTTCAACACGTCAACCCCCAGTGTTTCCTCGTCCGAGACGACCACCTGCACCGCCGCATCCCAGTCGTCCACGAATTCCATCGATTATTCATCCTCTATATCCGAATTCGAGCTTTCGACTTCGAATTCTTCCCCAATTTCGGCCACATTCACCGTCGCCATCGCCATCGACTCGAGCGCTTTATCATCCTTATGATCGTCTCGATTTTCATCTCGGCGATCAAGAATACGACCATGATCGATACGATTGGCGATCTGGCTGCGAGTCCAACGACGATCGTTTCAGTATGTCATACGATTACAGCGATTCGTCCCCTTCGGGTTCTAGAAACTATTGCGATCCAGCACCTCTTTCCCCTCGTCATCCCAGAAAGGTCGAGCCGCCGTATCCTACAGCGAATCCACACCCATCGTTACCTTCGTTCAGACCTCCGTCAAATGTCCCGTCGGTGCTCGATCTCCCCAGTCCGAATCGTCTGTCCGAACCAGCGAGGCATTGGCCAGTTGCCTCTCGGCCTCGTCGAACACTTATGGCTGACCCTACGCCTGAATCGGACCAGCAAGCATCGACTAGTCGGAACAGTTCCGAACTCTTGATCATCGATTATGGACATACTTCAGCCAAAGTAGACTTGGCAAAAAAGGCCGATATGCTTTGTTTCGATTACGATCACGGGAATAAGCCGAAGCCGGAAATGGAAGACCAAATCGCCATCTCACGATCAGACTCACAATCGATCGAAGAAAAGGTGTCAAATGATCAAGGTTCTATCGACGAGGACGACGGCTCAAAAGATGAAGAAGATTATTATAAATCCGGTAAAGAATTCTATTATCGATTGGCACTTGATGCAATGAATCAATACGATAAATCGTACGAAAATGCAATTTGGGACTACGATCCGAAATTTACTTGGGATTATTTGCCTGCTACTCGACGAGGCCGTGATGAAGTCAAAGAATTCGTTATGGGCCAGAATTATTATCAAGAAGAGACAAAATGGAAACGTCATCAACGTACAACCCAAAAACTGTACTCGCATGAAATCACTGAACGCAAGGCCAAATTGGAGGACGGTAACATTTTATCAGTTATCTTCCATTGGGAAGTCATATTTTATATTTTAGGTGAATCTCTGTTCGATAAAGAACAAGAGAAACCAATTTCTTTTCGCCCTCCTCCATCCGATCTCACCGACTCAACGCACGAAGTGGTTCAACGATTTGTCAAAGAAATCGGATTTCCTGAAAATCGAATCAAAGATAATTTTTGTGGATTGTAAGTTATGACTTCTATTGTGAGTTGGCTAGGCCAAAGCTGATGAAATCACTCTTCCTCAATTTCAGATGTGAACTGTCATTCGAAGATGTCTTGTCATCTGCTCGGCATTACGAAAGTACTCGCCATGAGATCAGAATACGACAGTACTTTATCGACGGCTTGGTGAAACTGAACTTTATCGATCCCAATGCCACAGTGTCCAAACACGCGCAAAATGCCATAAAACGTGCCATGAATGTAAGGCCTTTCTTTTGTATGCTTCATGTCACATATCATGTGTCCTTTCGCTCCTAGACGACACCCGCTTTCTGTTTCAGAAATTCAAAACTCGCCCAGCTCACTGGACATGCGAATCATGCAATGTCCTAATGACTTCGTCGGCATCCGCTGAAACTCATCTGAATGGCGCTGCGCACGCGAAACGGCAGGAGACGATGAAAGTGATGCTTCGAACTCCCGACTGATCAGGGTCATCAGTTCAGGTTTGTTGTAATTGTTTATAATGTTCGCAAAAATATATTTGTTCATAGCCGATATATAAGTACAGTCGAGAAAACGGTTCACGTGATCACCACATGCAGTAAAGCATAGAATGAAAGCTAGTAAAAAAGTAGCTCGAAAGAAGAAAACACTTCCGTCTTAGAATGGAATGCAAATATTGGGGCCATGCGTCATGCTACACACACATATAGAAATCCCCCTTTTTATCGCTCTTGGGTTCACACTTGCTTTACTTGACCAGACGAGCCCGTAGCCACGTCGTAGGCGGGGGGCGGCGATTCTCGTTGTTTCTCGTCGTGTGGGTAGCCCGGATATGGAACAACTTTTTCGTAGGTTGGTGGTGGCATCAAACCCATCGCGTCCGACTTGCTCAATTTATACTGAAATCAAAGGCGAAGAAATTTAAGCATACAGTAGTTATGATAAGAACGCAGGAGCCGCGGTGGCTCAGTTGGTTAAGGCGTTGGTCCCGCATTGCTTGGGCCAGCAACCCTGACCGGAGGCCGCAGTTCTTCTCTGGAAGAGGACGGCAGTTTAGTAAGCCCGTTCTCAGAGAGACCCGGTCTTCGACGGCGATTTAGTAAAGGCGAATTCACATTGCTGCGTTTGGTGCGTCCGCCGCAAGAACCGAGCCGCATGATGCTCACATCGAAAAGCTCGGTTTGCCCGGCTTGCGTTCATGCGGTTGGCTCCGATTGCGGTCGGGTGGCTCGGTCGGTGCATTCACATTGGCGTTGACCGACCGAGCTTCGTTATTTTGTCTGCAACAAAGCGAGCTCGGTCTGAGAGATCGCCCCCCCTCCCCCTCGCGAGAAGCGAGACCATACTGTACATCCACCGCCGCCGCCGGCGAAAAACTTTTTTAACAGCCGTTGTCTTGAACCATTCTAAATGACTGACCATTGGCTGACGATAGCTTCGTCGACTATCTTTTCTATTATCATAATGCAAATTCCCCTTTACTGCGCTCCTGCAGTGTTCAACAAAGAGAGGATATCTATGCACCAAAGTGTCTTTTTTAAGTAGACTGACCTCCGGTAATTTAGTGTTCTCTCCCGAGCTTCCAAATCGTTCTTAGCTCATGCACCCCTTGTGGAATATGCATTTTGGGCAATGTTTGACATTATTTGATCTTGATATATTGTATGTACAGTGGCCGTGTACAGCCGTGGCTCGCCTCAGGCCCAAACGGGAGCAAGTTTTAGGTTGCGATATGCCCAATTAATGCAAAACCATAATTACAGTGCATCCCCATTGGTAGCGGGGATGTAGTTTTTCTCGCTCTCCATTAACAATTTCACTTCCACGCGTCTCCAGCCAAAATTGAATAAAAACTGATCAAAATACCAATATTTGCAAGTCCAAGCACAGGTGAGCTCGGCTGGAAAAGTTGAAAATTCTCAACTTCGACTGAGCCGAGCAAACCGAGCGAAACGCACTGGACGCAAGTCAATGTGAATAGAGCATCGGCTGGCCGCTCCAGACGCACTGGACGCAAGACGCATTAGACGCGAGACGTAAGAGACGCAGGACGCATAGTCAATGTGAATACTATCTCGGATGGTCTAAAATGACTTTATTTATTTTACCAGAGAAACTGATCTGTCTCTCGACGATCTAAACTCAGATCATGTTTGCCTCAAAAGGTGAACAAACTTTTTTATTTTGATTATGGGCACGATCCAACATCGAGGTCAGTTTAGTCGGCTCGGTCGGATGGTGCGTCTCCAATGTGAATTCGCCCTAAGTCCCTCGCTGGGCGACTCACCCAGTACTGTCAATTGGTGCACGTCGAACGAGTAGAGCATCAGGTAACTGTCGAAGACCAGTCGGGAAGGACCCTCTAATCTCGCCCAGTATCATCCTGGGATGCTGGTGCTGGTACAGGATGCCCTCGTATGGAGGTGCTGCTAGTGGAGACACACAGAGGGAATCTGCCGTGAGAGCTGGCCGCTTCACGGCCTCGCTTTTCATGACTGCTGGCCAGCTATAGGCAAGACGGGCTGGAAGTCCCGTGAAGAAATGGGGCGGCACGGGGCCAAACCCACATTAATAAAAACATTTAAAAAAATGGTAAAAACGCCAACGTACCTGCAAATAGAGACGTCGACGACGTTGTTGGCTGGCGCGCATGACTGCCAGACACAAATAGATTATGCATAATATGCTCAGCATGAGAGCCACACACAGGAGCGAGCGCGTCAACATTGGCAAATTTTGAGTCCGCCGAGCGAAACAAGCCAGCCACGTGTCATCTGCAAACAAAAAATCGATTGAGTACGCACAAGGTGACTCCATTCGTGTCCTCTTAACTTTTGAGCCAAGCTCATTGCCAAAGAGCCTACGAGACAATGTGGGACTAACGTTAAAGATGCCCCCGACGCACTGTATGTATAAGCTACTCTGCGATTTGCTAGATGCATACAGCGCCCGATCAGCAGGACTGCCACTGTGTTCCTGTCAATCACACCACTCCGAGAGGACAAAGGAGGAGCAACCAGCACCTAATCGTAAGACGGGATTTCATTACGACTTGGGGGGGGGGGGGGAATGCGACTAGCTCATCACATGATGCCACACAGAACGATTTACCAGCAGGTAAAGGGCGAAAAATTGAAACTGTCGATCAGCTGATCAATCAGGAACTGATCCACCCGATCCGCCTACAGGATCAGATCAAAGGATCGATCAGGATGAAGGATTAGTGCATCGATCGATGCTGACTTTCATGTTCATGGTTTACCACATCACCGAACGCTTATGCGCACTCGAGGGTGAAAGGACATTACATTGTACATAAAATGACTCACCGCGCCGTAAGTCAAACACTCTCACAACTGTGCACCTGATAATGAGCCTGTGTTAGTGATAGGTCGGGATCACTTTTTTCGGGATCGGGATCCCGACCCATCCCTACCTGTGTCTATCACCTCTGACCATGAGCGCATGTATTTGCTTGGGCGGCGAGCAAAGCATGACCATGGCGCTAAACCTTTGAGAATGCCCCATGTTGAAGTCCCAACATGAAACACAGTCCTGCAATTTCACTGCAAGCAGCCACTTGTCGGACTTACCTGCCGGCCCGAAATATGTTTTCTCATCAGCCATTAATGGCGGCGAGGGATCGTGGGGTTTTTCTTGCAGACTTTCTTGCGTGAATGTGAACCAAACTTTGTTGGCATCGAGACCAGGTGGTAGGGGACGGGGGTGATCATCGCCATCGAGAATTCCATTAGTGTTGACAATTTTGACCACGAGCAGCGGTTCATCATTTCTATTAGCGGATTCGCTTGGTTTCTTGCCAATATCGCGCAATCGAGATCCTTTGACTGGTGCATTGTTTCCATCATTTCGAGACAGACCTTTCGCATAGGCGTACAATGGATTCACCGCGCTGACACCGCTTTTTACTTCTTCGACACCAGCTGCTTTGCGATCGTTCTTCTTGTCTGAGCTGGCATCACCCGTCCATTGATTAAGCATGGCTCGAAATTGGGAGTCTATTCGATTGAACATATCCATAAACTTCGTGTCTTGTAAACCATGCTCTAATTTGGCGATTGGGTCATTGGGGAACCAGCTTCTATAAAGATAACTTTTACCCAAAAAGGAAAACAAACTATCAAACCCACTTACTTCATTTTTTCAAATTGCTCCATCATACGAGTATGAAAATCGTCAAATTTGCCAAACGCTTGCGACATAATTTTGTTGGCAACTGAGAACATAGGCATGCTATTGTCCATTACGATTTGAAGCTGAAAAAACCCAAATATTAATTGAGAGTTGCCTTTCCTGAATTCAATTAGCTTACGTGGCCGGTCGTGAACGGTGTCTGGTGTTGGCATCCATCAACACAAGCCCCCTTCAACATGCCGTCCTTGTACGCGTCATTGCATTCCTTTTGGCAAGACGCGGCAATTGCGGTCGAATTGGTTTCGGCTAATATAGCATTACCGCTGGCCTTGTCAACGAATTGAAGCACTGCAAAAAGACGACATCCTTGCTGGCAGCTTCGAGTGGCTGCAACCTGAAAATAAAAACCCTTGATTTGGTAGTCGGCACGCAAACTGGAGATCAGAAGTCTTGCGGGTAAGCTAACAGTGGGATAAGTCTGTTGTTTTTCAAAGGATTTTTATATATCAGCTGACAAGTCTATAAGAAAAGAGTTCCCGCTAAGTCGGTTCTATAGCTTATTCATTTGGAAGATCATGAAAGATCACGATGCATAGGTATTTTAAGAACAAGACGGACACATTAGATACTGTAGATGAAACAAAATAAAACGGGATTTTGACATTCATTGCTCCTCACGTTCGAAGATCTGATCCATCTGTGCAATGCTAGAACATCTACAGTAGTGGACAAAAGTAAGGCACGTTCCTGACTTCTTCACTTATGGCAGCAGCTACTCACCAGAGGACAATCTTGTGGCGTTTCCCGCGTCATATATGGATAGAGCATAAAAAATTGAGTAGATAACAGAACTAAATCTTTGACCAGGTATCTCAAATCAGTGGTAGGTGGCAAAACTTTAAAAAATTGCGAAATATTGCTGGGACAAAAGTAAGGCACGTTTTTTGGCGGGAGAAAACTCTCGAAATACGCGAGCTACAAAGTGGCGGGAAACGGTCAGGTGGCTCGTCTGTGTCATCTAGAAACATAAAATTTAAGTTTTTGTCATCGTTTCACCAAAAATGTCCACTGGTCATAATTTTTCAAAGGATGCTAAGGCTGCAATGATTAAAATGAGGGTCGAGGGGAAAAAATCATTTTCGGAGATTGCAAAGACGTTTGAAACGTGTGGTCGAGTCATTTCAAAGATTGTGAAACGCTGTTTGGCCTGTGGGACAACAAGTCCGTTGAAAAAGCCTGGAAGACCAAGGAAAACCAAGACCTGTGAGGATCATCTGATTAAAAGAATGCCGATTTCGAACCCCCGACTGACCTCTGGTCAAGTGAAGTTGGCCACTGGCTTAGCAACGGTCAGCAGCAAGACTATTAGTCGTCGTCTGAGGTAGGATGGCTTGCCAGCTCGACGTCCATGCAAGAAACCATTGATCTCATTGAAGAATCTGAGGGCGCGAATCCAATTCGCCAAAATGCACCTAAACTGGAGCAACCAGCAAGGGCAAAGAGTTCTTTGGAGCGATGAATCAAAGTTTGATTTGTTCAACAGCGATGGAATCAAGTATGTGAGACGCCCACTGGCAAATTGTTCGATGCTAGATACACTATTTCAACGATTAAGCACTGTGGAGGGTCTGTAATGGTTTGGGGCTGTTTCTCCGGACGAAAGATGGGCCCTATTCATAAGATAAATGGCATCATGAGCAAGCACGTGTACACGGACATCATGCAGAATGTCATGTTTCTCACGCTCGTCGTTTCATGTCCAAAGGCTGGATCTTTTAGCAGGACAACGATCCGAAGCACTCCTCGGCTTATGCAAAGCAATGGTTCCAGCGCAAGAAGGTCAATCTAATGCAATGGCTAGCTCAATCCCCGGATCTAAATCCGATTGAAAACTTGTGGGATGAGGTCGAAAGGCGTATTCGAGTGACCACATACCAGAATTGCAACCAGCTGTTTAATACCATTCAAAAAGCGTGGGCCGAAATTCCTCAGTTAGTCATTGATGAACTGATCGCCTCCATGAGGAGCAGATACGAGCAAGTGATAAAAAAATTTCGGGCATGCTACCAAATACTGAAGGTTGAGAGTCTCGATGTCGTGTCATGAGCTTCGGAGCGTGTGTCGAAGTGGAAAAAAGGACTATTCAGTCATTCAAAACAAACGTGCCTTACTTTTGTCCAAGCAATTTTTCTGAATTTTTTGAAACATTTTGTCGTGCTTGACTACTTCTGCTGTCAGATAAGCTGTTGATGAAGAAATATACTCAGTTTTTTGTGCTCTATCCACATATGGTGTGAAAAACGCCATAAGGCTGTCCCCTTGTGAGTAGCTTGTGCCATAAGTGAAAAAATCAGAAACGTGCCTTACTTTTGTCCACTACTATATGTAGGCAGGGAATACTAATTTACACGTAAAATATTAATTTTGGTCAATTTTTATAAATACTCATTGGAAAAACGTTAACTTACATTAGATTTGGACGTCTTCGAACAGTACTCGGCACATTTATCGTTCGTTCCAACAAGTTGAACTCCTCCGTCATTATCGGCCCGCACCCACTGTCCCCAAAACAATAAAAAACAAACCGAAATTTTCTTCATTCTAACTTGTCAAAATACAAATCTGAAAAATAACAGAGATGTGTACGCTTTTAATTTGACAAAATTTACTCGCTGTCAGTCGCCAAGTCACCCTGAGAGACTAATGAAGCCTTCCAGCCCGGATCAACCACCAAAAAGAAACAAACTCTAAGCAACGGACGCTACTGAATCCACTTACCTAGCAACTTTGCCAAGCGTCTTTTATCGACCGTTAGCTGCAGCTAACATCGCCGACAAGAAGGAAGAGAAGTGAAGTGGTGCCAGCATATTTGCAAGTAAGCTAGCGCCCTACAGTATTTTACTGCGCAGCGCCTGATGCGCAGGTACCTTGATGCGCACGACATTTAAAATCACATTGGCTCTTTCACATATCCGCCATTCTCAAGTTTAGGAAGCCGTTGAACAGCTTGTAATTAATTTTGATCTTTAGCGCTACAAAAAGGCTTATAATCGATCAGGAAAACCTGTATAAACCTGTGAAATGAGATAAAAAGCCATACATTTACAAAAAACTGACCAAAAGGAAAAAATGGCATTTTCGCAATCCTTGTCTTCTCTAATATCTTGTAAATCATCGCTTAAACGATATCAAACCTTCTTTTGGGGCCATTCTAAAATAGTTTTGATCAAGTTTGCGCCGAGAAAGGATAAAATATCGATAATTCCACTATCGTAGCGCACAGAATGTAGATTCACAGGTAGCGGCAGCCTAAAGTCCTTCTGCTGGTTTAAAGTAGGACGTTTTGTCACAATGTGGATGGCTTCTTTGATCTTCAGAAGTTTGTCGGAATTGGCACGATCGATGATGCGAAAATCATCAGAGCCAGCGTCATGTCCCGCTTCCACTATCCATTACTTTACACTTCCTTTTACATACAGCTTGTCTTGCCGTGCATTACACTCCGAATTTGTCTGCGGTACAGTCCACTTCATTTGAAATTTTCAAGACTGTCGTGACTGACCGGGTTCTGCGAACAATGGCGCACTCTGCGCATTCTGGCGGCTCTGGCGTTCCTGGAACTGTTGTCAGTTCTGGCGTTCCCGGAACTCCTGTCAGTTCTGGCGGTGCTGGCGGCGCTGGCGGTTCTGGCATTCATGGTGCTACTGACACGAGTCTGTATTCGGCTAGCGCCAGTATTAACGCATCGCTAGTCAAATCGATTAGCGCTGGCACGACGACTACAAGTGGACCGAGTCAACCGACTAGTCCAGCTCATCAGGGCCAGCCTTTTCCAGTTGAAACTCCTCGACTGTTCAAACCACAAACAGCGGGGATCAGAACTGACCAAAGGGTCAAAGATCAGGGCAAAATCGACCTGTCTCGACGTCCAACAGCAACATCGGCTGGAAAACTATCAGCGGCAGATGGAAAGGGATTGAATCACGTCAAACAACCATTTTCTGGTAGCGTCATCACGAAAGAAAAACGACCGGAAGGACCCACGGGGAAATTGGACGCATCGTGCTGGGGGAACTTCGACGATGAAGAATTGGGGAAGAAAGTGGATAGGTCTGATAGCGAAGGATACGAAAAACTGACTGTTCCGACGGTGTCGCCAAGGAAAATAAACCATCGACCACGAAAGCAGTCTTCGCATGGCAACAAACGGTCCAGACTCTTTCGCAAGCGGAGGGTCGAAAAAATGGAGCACACGCTATGGGAAGATACAATAAAATTGAAGAATAAAAAACGAGCAAAGGTGCGCTGCGATGTGACTTGTGTGCTCGTCATTATCGTCCTCGTCTTGCTGACCTTGTTCGTCCTTGGTTTTATTGCTGGATTCGCCATCACCTCCAACATCTATCTGCTCAAAGAAGAGCCATATATGGCCAAAGGATCCGAATTCGAGTTGATCAATGAATGGTGAACGGTGAATCGTCCAGTTCAATCCAAAGCAAAGAATTGTTGGCTGATTAGTGAACTACTATGATGGGGCGATTTTAGGTGAAGTTAGATTGAATCAGTTTCACGTTGAACTCACTGCATTGCTGGCAAAATGAGTATAAAATTTTTCGTGCCCTCTTGAGAGACACTTGCGAGCGGAAATACAAATTTAGACGCTGGAAATGCGTGGTTTCTATTGGGCGACAACTTTTCGAACGGTGTGGGTTGTACGAGTATGTGGACGCGTATATATAGTACAGGTCATGCTATCTGCGATCACGCTCAAGCAGTGTCCTGATATAATCTGGGATGTACACAAACTGTTTTGTGACTTTTTTGGTTCATCCCTCTGAGTCGAGTCTGGAATTTCACCAAAGCAGCTGCTCTATTAGGTACTGCTGAAATTTTTACGAAATTTAATGACGTTTTAGAATTCTTCCTCTGCCTGCCGGGCTACTAGAAACCAGCTGGCACGGAATGCGGGGACTAGCCCAGGTAACATGTCAATCGATGGCTTTAAAGTCGCGAAGTTAAGTTTTAAAATGAAAAAGGGCGTGAAGATGTCGAGAAATTGTCCGTAGCTACTATTCTTCTGCCAATTTTTAACAGAATTTCGAAAAAAATTGTCAACAGAAAATTAAGATCAATTCGAATAAAAAGATTTTTTTCGGCGCCGCTTTTACGGCGCTTGCTAATTCTTGGCGCGTGGACTTGAGTAAAAAAAGCGCTTGTTTTCGATGTCCTCTTTTTTGTTAGAGTTCAATTAATTGCGGATTATGAAAATGGCATGCTAGACTGCGCATCGACCGATCCGACCCCAGGCCTGGATCTCGATCCTGATCCGATCCAGCCGAAGCGCTTTAAAAATGAAACATTAATTGGAACGACGTACATATTTAGGAAACGTAGGATGCTGTATGTGGGCTCATCGTCTGTCACACATGGTTTTATGGTATAGGATCATTTAACGTGGCCGAGCAAGCAACATCGCTGACTGGGTGTCCAAGGTAGTGTGGACCCCCTAAAAAATTTTGTAAAGGGGGGACCCTTTTCATTTTTAGACCTTTGCTGTTTTAAACCCTTCTGTACACCCGAAAGAAAAATTTTAGTTTTTCTTTGTTAAGAAAAACAAATTTTAAATTTTCTGGGGAAACTTGAATTCTAAAGTGCACGGAACTACGTATTTATCACGCGACACTGGATTTAAGTGAGCTGCTTGGCGATATGCACTGCAGGTCATCTAGTTGGTCTTCTATTATGACGTCATCATCAGCTTCTTTGTGGACAGGCCCGACACCAGCGAAAACGTCCTGCGCTCCCTCATTGCCCTCAGCTGGTTCACGGTCTCTTGCGTCCTCCTCCGCCTGACTCCTCGTGGTCAATTCTCCTTCCTTCTTTGTTTGCCCACGCTTGTGCGTACATAACCGCTACTAAGTGTTTCAACTTCGGACCATTGACCCGAATGCGCATAAGGTGCTCTAAATTTTCAGACGACAGCAGCGGCTGACTAGTTCTGATGTCTTTCATTACTGACAATGACAAGCCACGGTCTGCTTCCGCACTGCCAATGGGGAGAACTATGCCGCTTTTATCAGGTTCTTTACTGTAGTGTACAGGGAAGCAAAGCAATGACAAGAATAGGGATAGGGACCTAGTCGATTTGATAAATTCGAGAAACTCAGACAGTCAGAATACCAGTGGCCTCTTGCATTGAAGCTCTATGCGAACTATTCAAATAACCTGATTTGGAAATGGCATTATTTGAGTCACCGAGCACGGCAGGGATGGCCTCGGGGATAAAATCGGTGGGACAGGAATGCACTTGAGTGTGATCGTGCCTGCATTCAAATCCTCCTGCTTCCGTTAAATTTATTTCTCTTTTTTTGTCGTGCAACGCGTGTCGATCGTGAGTCGTCATCTTGGACAAGAAATTTTGGCTGCTTCATTCCAATAAGAGGGCAGGCGCACTTCTAGGTTGCGTGTGTTAACTTAGCGGCGCAGTGCGTTGGAGAATGCACCTCGAAAATACCTCGCTCGCACTACAAGAACGTCATGCAAATCTTGTGTGCTGTCCGCAAGGAATCCTGTGTAAGGCCAGTCTCCGACAAGAAAGTAAATAAATCTAGAGGCGAGAACGGGGAGAGATAAGCAACTGATCGAGGCTGGAAATTAGAGGTTTTACGGGGGTTTTCTCAAAACGGAATTGGTGTTTGGCTTGTTCGCATAACAATTCGAACACCAATCATGTTGCGAGAAAGCACCAAAAACCTCTCATTTTCCGGCATGGAACACGAATCGATGCTTGTGATCAGGCTTGATGCTTGCTCAAATGATAAAGGAAAGAGAAATTGCGGAAAGCAGAATTAACCAGTGTCCACTGCTTTAGGCTTAGTTCTTAGTTATTAGTTCTTACTTTACTGCAATCCCAAGCAGCCAAAGCGCACTGACGGGGCAGACATACAACAAAAAAAGGAAACAGATGTCACACAGAACAAGACTTGAAACGAATATTCGTCATAAAAACACGCAATGATGATAAGGCGATATCTTCTGGCAAGTCATTCCATAAAATCTTTGCAGAATGTTCGAAAGACTGTTCAAAAGGCCGTACAGTAGAGGCTATGTCACAGTCTACAGTAGCGCCAACAATTATGCACGAGGTGAAACATATTTAGGATTTCATAGCCATGGCACATGGCGTTCATGTCACACATTCTAGTACAAAGAGAAAGATCTCACAGTCAGTAGATAACCATTCACCGTTTACTCTAGGAGAAAACCCCTCGTGATATAAGTGATCGGGAAAACTCAAAAAGACAGCATCATCCAACCTGCCTGTTAGTACAGGATGAGCGCTGTGGCTCAGGGGTTCAAGGCAATGCGCGGAGAACCAACTAGTTGCGGATTCTACCCTCATTAGACACTTTGCTTTTGCGACTTCTTTTGCTTCGAAACTCTTCGATGCCTACTAGCCACTTTTGTCAAGACATGCTTCTACTGATCATTCGTTGCTTTCACCATTGACGCAAGCCTGCTGCAGTCAGAGTATGTGATCAACATTCAAGGGCTACAAGATAGGCTATTAGTGATTAGCGCGAGCAATCAACAGCTTGGAATATCGATCATGATTAGCTGAAATTGGCGAAATGGAGCGCAGTTATCGGCTATGTGCACAATAACTGTGGTCCATATGGCGGAAATTCGGGTTGTTTTATAATGTAATGACCCTAAGCTACTATTTCAATGAAAAAAACAGGGAGACTTGGCTTTTATAATTCACCCATAATCGATTATGTGCCTGATCACGGCTGATCACGAGCGAGTTTTTTTTAATATCTCACGAATGGTTATAGATTCAGATTCCTTGAAATGTAGCGGTCATTTCTGTATTTTTAAAATAGTTCTAGGTCCAAAAACAAGCAAGTTATAATTTTTTGACCAAAAGTGACCACTTTTTACATTTAAAGGGTTATATTTCCATATCTAGGCACATTAGGAAAACTTTACTTCCGCCAAGACAATCAGTTTTGTGAGTACTATCAATAGAGCAAATAAAAAAGGGGGTCAAAAAAGTCGACTGGCCAACTATATTTTATTTTGGTCGAGTCTCTCAGAAACCCTCTCTTAAAAACCAGAAATGTATGTTAATCCTAGTAAAATATACCGACGATATACCTTTTTGGTCAAGAGTGGCATTGATCATAATTGTGCTGTTAGTTGCAGAGCATCGCGCAGAGATTCATCTCCGTCGCGAACTATTATAACAGCAATGAATCGAGCTCGATCAGAACAAAGCGGGCACAATGTTTGTCTAGTGTCTAACATGGGGCCCTGATAAGACTTACGTGTACCGGCCATCAGTCTTGTTTCACAGAAAGGGTAATATTTAAAAATGTTCCTCGCGTGCTATTCGAGCAGCAAGGTAGGTGAGGCATTTATGCACCAGCAGGACTCTTGTTCGGATGTGTCTTTCGCTCACTGTCAGATGTCCTAGCGCCCTGGTGTCATTTCATGCGTCTTTCTATCTAAAATGTCAGATCCTGGAAATCCGCGAAATATATTCGACAGGAAGTTATTCCTTTTTGCAGCACTCGTCTCGTATGGACCAGCTTGCTTTTATCTTGACTTGGAAAGATTATGTACAGTAGTGCCAGATTCCAGCAGCTGACAGAATTTGACAACACATGACGATTTGAACGGTCCATGTGGTTTATCGATCTATCAAATCTCCTATTGCAGGACCACGGACGATAAGAACAAAGGTGAAAAACCGCAAAAGCAGGTGGTGCCGAGCGGGGCTGACGAGGAAACAGCCGAATCCCGCTGCTGCCCCCACACAAAATTTGAGCGAGGCAAAATTAGAACCGCCGCCAACACCAGACACGGATCAGAACGTTAATAACAGCGGATCCAACAATGCCGAAAATCATCGCGCTTGATTTTGAGTTGATAGTGAGTTTTGTTTGTTTGGATTCGCGGCTGAGATTTTTGGGAGTGCTGTATCTGAAACCTACACTTTGGCTTTGGGTGGGGTCTGAAAGTTTTTGGGCGTTCGAAGATAGTCTAGGAAGCAAAAAAGTAGGGCGTCATAAACTGTTGCTGGGGTTATCACAAAGTCGTAGGGAAGCCTTCGTGCCTTGTGGACAAGGGTTGATCGCCAACAACAAATTAGGAATAGTAGTGAAGTGAATGAAGAATTTTTGTTTTCAGGAAATAGCCGACTGTTCAATCCAGTCTGATCGACTAAAGTATTTCAAAAAGATTGTGCTCTGAATTTGATATTTTTCTTGTGCGGGAATTCTTGTGCATAGTTTCCTTCTCATGCTGACGTTCCCCAAAGATTTTGTATGTTGAGATTGAGTGTGTTTATGCCACCTTAGGATAGTGCCACTTCGACCGCTAATTCGCAACATGACAATTTGTTGATGATAAAGTTTCCTGCTTACATTGATGCTCTTCTAAAACATAATATGTTAAGACAAGGGGTTCTTGTGCTACCTTAGGATCACTCGAGTGCCACTTCGATTGCTAATTCGCAACATGACAATTTGTTGATCAGATAGTTGATCAGATAGTTTCCTTCTCACACTAACGCTACTGTAGGGGCCATCCATAAAGGTCGACCGCAGCCTAGGGGGGAGGGGGTTGGTCACGTGCGGTCGGGGGAGGGAGAGGGGTAGCGGCCTATGGTCGACCGCAGCAAATTTTTAAACCTTTGATGAAAATATGACCTTTTTCATCTTCACCAGTGGTGCGCGCCCAAACCTGCAATACTTTTTGTCTTCTCTTCTCCTTGATCGTTCATTCTCAATAATGCAGTTTCGGGTTCATTAGGACTCTTATTTCCAACTGGAGTGGCATCTGATCCAAAAGGTAAAAGATGGGAGGCGATGGCTCAGCTGGTTAAGGCTTTGATCGGCCTTGCTAGCCCGCAACCCTGACTGGGAGGCCGAGGCTCTACTTTGACGGAGGACGGCAGTAGTAGCTTGCCACTGGCTTTGGACACCTGGCTCTGGGCGACACACCTGCTACTGTCAAATAGCGGACTCCCACCCAAGGATTGGAGAATTGGGAAACTGTCCTCGAACACCAGTCGGGAAGGTTTCTGAGCTAATAAGCCTGAGCCCCTTCTCACCCAGTATGCCCTCGTGTGGAGGTGGCCCCAGTGAAGACACTGGGAACTTGCCGTGAGAGCTAGTCACCTCTAAGGATAGGTCAGGAATGACCTTTATCCAGGATCGGGATCAGGATTTTTTGTTTGAGGTTGTACATTGTTTGAACACGCGAAGGAGATGAGTCTATTTTCCTCACTAAAGCACACTTTAGTCATCCAGGTTTTTTTAAGCTTTTTATCAGGTCGAGTTTCAGTCATTATAAATAAGCTGAAATAGATGAGTACATTCGCAGTTTCGATACGCGTCCAGCAAGGTCAGCCTAACCTAAGTAAAATCAGTGTTGCTATCATTATCGGGTTGAGCCGATGTTGCTGTTGTCTCTCCATTGTTACTGCTTCATCGCAAATATGATAGATCAGAGTGTACCTCCCATGCTTATGCATACTTACAATAATTATATGCAGAGTCCCGATGCCTCAGTGTCATGATCATGATCAGGATCCGGAGGGGTCAAATCCCGACGGGATCGGGATCAGGATCACCAACTATTCCTAGTCACCTCACAGCCTCGCTTATCATATCATGACTGCTGGCCAGCCATTATGATAGGAAGTTTCGTCAAGGACTGGGAAAAAAAATTGGGGAAAAGTTGTGAGAAAACTTTGTAGAGGCTTTGACAAAATGAACATCTGGTCCCTGTTTCAAAAAAAAATTTGTCTCCGACGGAGACCTTGTCGAGCTCCAGAAAGCATAAGATAAAACATTTCACAAAACTGCGTTTAGAGGGGGTGGGTATGGCTGAAGTGGTCGACCTTTTTTGATGGTCACGTGACGATTCCCCCACTGTGTCGTTTCCCCCACCTTTTCTGGTGGGGGAATCGACTCACTGAGACATGTGACTATTCCCCCACCATGTCGTTTCCCCTTTTCCCATAATTTTCCCCTGATATGCAGGTAGGTACGACTTGTGTTGCAAAAGGCAGCATGTGTGTGTGAGGATGTGTGTGGCAGCATGATAGGCTTAAAGGATGTGGGCAGTGTAAAGTGCAAGTTTGCTGCTGCAGCTCAACGTGCAGGGTATTCAGGCTTTTTGAACTCACAACTTATCGCAGAATAAATGGTTTACACGCTGCCAATACAAGTGTATGTGAGACCAGTTTTTCTTTGCGAATGAAGGCATGTTTCAAATCCAAATGCAGAATTACCTTACTGTGAATAAGGAAAAACAAAAGACATAAATTTAGGCAGGGACTTCGGTGAATTTGACAGTATAACTGCTGCAGATTTTGGCAAAGCAGTTTTCTCATTTACGTTACATTACTCGCTCGTCTTCTTTGTCGTTGAACGTGGTCAAAGAAGCAAACGCAAAGCAAGCATTTTAGGCCACTATCATAACATGGCTTTTGGAGCATGGTAGTCGAATTATGACGCAACAAAATCGTGAAGTATTTGAGGCATGATTCATGTCTTCTAGAACAAGCGATGAGAATTTTTGGATGAGAAGTTATTTATTCCAATACGAAGGCTTGAAATTTGAATAGCCGCAGTTTATCAAACTGATGGTGGGGGAGACGACACAGTGGAGAAATCAACCAAGTGGGGAAAACGTCTCACAATCTTTTTGATGGGGGTTCGCGGGAAGTGGTCGGCATGCGGCCAGGACGGGGGGGGGGGGGGCGGAGGAAGGAGGACTCACACTGATGCTAGTTCAAACATTTTGTATGTTGAAATTGGGAATGTTTTCCCCCTGTCAAGATCAATTCGATGACACTTTTACTGCTAATTGGCAATATGATGATAAGTTAAAAATATAGTTTCCTCCTCACAATGATGCTAGTCAAAATATTCGGTATATTGGAATTAAGATTGTTTGTGCCCTGTCAAGATCATTCTAATGACACTTTGACTGCTAATCGGCAACATGATGGTTAGTTAATGATATAATTTTCTCCTCACACTGATTGTAGTTCAAACATTCTGTATGTTGGAATTAAGAATGTTGTTGCCCTGTCAAGATCAATCCGATGACACTTTGACTGCTAATTAGCAACATGATAGTACTGTAAAGTAATGACATAATTTTCTCCTCACACCGATGCTAGTCAGAATATTTAGTATGTTCGAATTAAGAATGTTCTTGCCCTGTCAAGATCATTCTAATGACACTTTGACTGCTAATCGGCAACATGATGGTAATTTGATAAGATAGTTTTCTCTTCACACTGATGCTAGTTCAAACATTTTGTATGTTGGAATTGAGAATGTTGTTGCCCTGTCAAGATCAATCCAATAACACTTTGACTGCTAATTGGCAACATGATGGTGAGTTAATAATATAGTTTTTCCCTCACACTGACGCTAGTTTAAAAATTTTGTGTGTCGATATCAATTGTTGTCGCGCTACCTTAGGAAGAATCGAGTCCCACCCTAATTGTTAATTTTTGCCTATACAATTTGTTGATAGTATAGTATCCTCGTCACCCTGACATTTTATAAAGATTTTGTTTGTTGAGATTTAATGTTGTCGTGCTACCGAAGGATCAATCCAATGCCACTTTTATTGCCAATCGGCAACATGATGATCAGTTGGTCATTTAGTTTCCCATGTTGATGCTTCCCGAAGATTTCGTATGTTGAGATTGAGTTTTTTCGCCATATTATGATCAATCCAGTGTCTTTTTGATTGCTAAAACATGACATAATTCATTCGTTGATAATATAATTAGCTTATCACGCTGACGCTTCACAACATTTTTAACCATTTCAAGATCAATCTAGTGGCTATTCGATTGCTAATTCATCACATGATGACAAGGTAATGATATAGGGTTTTTTTTCACACTGACGCCACTTTAATTCCGTATGTTAAGATTAGGAGTTTTTTTGCCTTGTCAGGATCATTCAGACTGGTCGGTAGTAGATCGACTGACGCACGCATCTTCGCTCTTCACCTGAGTCACGAACAGCCATTCGGGGCCCTTGAAACTTTGGTTTAGAGCTTCTGATTATGACTGTATGGTAGCACCTACGCATCGCATTCGTCGCCTAGTTCCTTGAAAACGTCGCCTTCGCGGAAAGTCAGTCCGGCTTTGCTCAGTTCGTCGTAGTCCCACAAGGCGATATACTGCCGCGCAGACTTTTTCTCTCCTGCAATTGGAGGTTGAAATGATCAAACACTTTTAGTCACCCAGTACCATCACGGATGGTGTCTTGGGATCAGATTAACCCCAGAGATTGACTTCTGGATTTGTGGGCGCCCGTCTTCGAGTCGTTTGGCAGTGACATGCTTTCATTAGCAGTCACGCTCACGGATAGCGTGTCTATGATCAGCTCTGTGTGTGTTTTTTGATCCAGACTCAGTTATGCCCAGCAGACGAAGGAGAGAATGCGACCGATGGAAGTCGGTGAAGCAGGCAAGTCCTCTGACTATACTGTACGTACCTGCAGCTGAAACATCAAGGGGAATGTTTGATCTCTTCCAGTCAGTGGAGATCAATAATTTTTTTTTTGTCGCAATGGCTCGCCAGGCAATAAGGTTGCAGCACAGAGGAAGCGCAGGAGATGGTCACCAGTTTATGATCATAACTATGATCGATCATATTCCAGTCAGGCGATTGACCAAAATGCAGTATAGGAAGTTGTGGTTGTCAGAACAGGATTGCTATGCTATGCTATGCTATTTTACCTCAGCCAAGCACTTTCCAGTGCACTTAAACGGCGGGTACACAGAAACATAAAGATTAACGTCCAAAAAACAAAGAAGAAAAAAACTAAAACTTGGTCACCGAAACATGTTGTATGAATTTAGAAAACGACCCTATCACAACATCATATGGTAACGTTTTCTCATCTCTATTCAACAAGTTCTTGATCACCGAATATTTAAAACTTTGCCGATATGCTGATTTCCAGAGTCCAGGCACAATGAGGTGATGTGGCTGTTTGTTACGCAAACTTTGCCTTGACCCCTCACCGCCCAGACCTCTAGCGCCGTCGTTAGCAAAATCCACCTCCACAATATGCTTAAAACGACGATTCGAATAAGCTGCGATGCCATTGTAGAACCTGGAAAACTGATGTAGCTTTGCATGATCACGACGCACGGACAGAGCACTCCAACCAAGGACACATAAAACTGCGTCATACGGCGTGCACCAGTCGTTGAGAATGCATCTTGCGGCGTATTTTTGAGCTCGCTCAAGATCGTCGATGAGGTACTGCAATATCGGTGACCACGCGCAGCTACCATACTCAAGGCGAGGGAGAACGCAATTGCTGTAAACTGTAGATAAAACACTTGACGCAAACTTGCCAAATTTTCTCCTAATTGCACCAATTATCCTACGAGCAGCATTAGCAGTAGACTGACAATGATCGATAAAATCCAGCCGCGATGACAATAAAACACCCAAATACTGAACAGACTCGGAGAATGCAATACGAGTGCCAAGTAGATCCACGACTGTTTGTCGAGCAAGGGCCTTTGAGTGCAAGCGAAATAAGCAGCCTTGCGTTTTGGACAAATTAAAATCGAGCTTTAAGTTGGCTATGTGATCGGCAATAAAATTGATCGCAGGCTGGAGTTCCTGGTCTAAATCCGATAAATCACATGCAGGAGAGACCAGTGCTAAATCGTTAGCATATGCCTGCAATAAACAGTCTGGAAAAGCTGTTTCAAATCTCTTCAACAGTGGATCAATAAAAGCAATGAAAAGAAGCGGAGCTAAGACGGATCCTTGAGGGACACCACTGGGAACATCGACAGTTCGAGAAGAACAGTTATTAACCACTGTAAACTGTGTTCGACCAGTTAAATATGACGCGAGCCAACGCAGTAATCGTGGGGACAGCCGATGCTCCTGATCCAAAACTTCCAAAAGACGAGTGTGCGAAACCCGATCAAAGGCTTTTTTTAGGTCGAAAAATACACCTCCAACTACCCGAGATGATCTGACGTTGAGCCTATCATGTACTGTTTGGGTAAGACGAATCAGGGCACCAGTTGTTGAGTACCTTGGCCGAAATCCATGCTGATTGGGTGACAGACGGAGACATCGCCTCAGAACACTCTGGACATGGTGTTCAAGAATTTTGGATAATATAGGCAGCAATGATATTGGCCGATAGTTCCCAGCCAGGTGACGATCACCTCCCTTTGGCACAGGAACCACTTTTGCCACCTTCCAAGCTGTTGGAAATTTACCTTCCAATAGCGAACGATTGCAAAGAGAGGTCAAAGCAGGCGCAATAGATGATGCGATGTTTCGGAGTATGGCTGCTGACAGGCCATCCACGCCAGGTGACCCCCGCAGACGTAATGTAGATAATTGCCGATGAATAAACGAGATCGAGACCTCACAGTCAAAATAATCACCATCATCCAGGGGAGGGGGTGAGTATTGGGAGGAATCAGGCTGTCCAAAATTCGTCAAAAACGATGACTGCAATAATGATGCTTTTTCGGCTGATGCGAAATGTGGTCTCGTAAATTCATTTACCAAGGTCGGTACGTTACGGTCCTCTGGGCTAAACTGACGAATTGCTGACCAAAATTCACGGGGAGAATGGGCGTCAGAGAACAGCTGATTAACGTAAAGTCGTTTTGCTGTCCTGATGTCCTTCCGGACTTGTCGACAAAGTTTACTAAAAAACCCATAATCTCGGATATCATTCGACTTTCTCCAAACTCGATAGGCATGATTCTTTTCACGAATCAGATGTTGTAATTCGGACGTGACCCAGGGGTTCTGCTTCTCCCGCCGCACCAGACGGCGAGGCACCAATTCTCGGGTAATATCACTGATCCATTGCACAAATTGATCACATGCTGAATCAACGTCAGGAGCTAAATTAACAATGGCCAAACAGTGATCAGCTCCAATTCTTCTATTCACCTCCTTCCAGTCTACCCTACGCAGACACCAAACATACCGTTTATCTTCTGCCCTTTGTGGTAACTGGCTTGACAGAATTATTGCTATGGTAGCGTGGTCCGATGAGGCAATAGGAGGAAGCACCTTTGTCTCCACGTGACGTTCTGGGTCCCCAAGGATGGCCAGGTCCAAAAGGGTTCGATTTTTACGTGTGGCTGAGTTGACCGTTTGAACCGAGTCTAACCCACTAATCAGGTCAAAGGCTGCCGCACGTGCTGGAGAGTGGACCAATAAATCCGCATTTAAATCACCAACGATAAGTAAACATCGCACTTGGAGACGGAAAAGGCGATGACAGTATCGAGAAAATGTATCAATCGCTGCCGGGCAGGACTTGGGAATATAAACCACAACAAAAATAATCGATTCATAGCCCGTACCAATTCGTAACGGTAGAATTTCCAAGGAGTCGTGCCCAATGCCCAGGTCAGCTGCCGTTTTTAGTTTTACGACCGGAAGGGAGTTGTGTGCATACGCGGCCAAACCTCCACCTCCCTTCTTTCGATCAGCGCGGATCAGATTATAGCCTTTAACATCGATAATATCATCAGTTGTTGAGCTGTCAATTCTAGTCTCCGCAAGGCCAACAATATCATACGCTTCGGCTTCAATTTCTGATCTGATATCATCGATTTTACCAAGGATGCCATTGACGTTAGAAAAACAAATACTCAAGTTTTTGCCACGTGTAGAACAGATAGAGCGAGAAGAGCAAGGAAGGCAACCAACCAGTCCTGCCGACATCCCAGGGTGGAATCCATCCGAGGGTGGATTGGTCCCCACTCAAGTCCTTAGGCAGCGTGCTCCTTTTTCCCGCATGCTTTCACCTATCCTCTAAGTTTTCGATTAGGCACCTGCACCCACCCCTCCCCCAAAACATAACTGAAAAGGTACAAGATTAAGGTCAGGCCACAAACATCATCTGCCTTATTCGTCGCTTCGGTGATCACTGTGTTACCAGAAATCAGTTTCCTCTATCAGTTGATGGCTTGCAGTTTCTCTTGCGCGACTGAGCGGCCCATATAAAGGCGCTTTGACTCTCGAGCCTCACGCGTTTTTTATTCATGCAGTTCTTTGAGCCTATGCCCAAACGGACAAACGATTCCTAGTAACAGTGTGCATTGACTGGTCTGGAAGCTTAGTGGTGTGATAGGCATGTTTGGCCTATGGGAAGGGTTGTTATCTGTTTGTCTTTGACTAGCCGCTCTAATACGTACACGGAACAGTGTATTGGCTTGCCTTCTTTGGCCAGTCGATACGCTCCTCCAGGCGAGGCAGAAACCCATCGGGTTGATGTCTCTGAACGGCTAGGACCTGCCTGAAGTGTTTTTGAGACCATCCGCTCCCCGCGGTACCCTCTCCAATTATGGCCGTTCTGCTAGTGGCACTGGCCATCTGTGAAAAAACACTTTAACTGATGACCTCCCCACCCCTCACCCCGCCAGCACTCACATTAGACCTTTCCGCAGCAACTGCGCCATCTGGTTTTTTCCGCTAGCTCTGATCTTGCGACTTTGGCAGCTTGTGGGCGCCTGAAATTCTTTACATAGTTTGTATTAGGGCAATTGGCTTGGTGGGGAGAGCCCACCAAGGGAGAGATCCCAGAAAGCGATGGCTCAGCCAGATCCAGCTACCGAACGGAAGCCAACCCGTAGTCGAAAACAAACAAGCTTTTATCAGGCAAAACGAAATAAAATCTTCCGATATCGTACTGCATGCTTATAATTCAGGCATCTTTTTTTAATTTGCGTTCTCTATTCCATCCTTTTCTGAATTTACCCGTTTTCTCTTGCTAACTTATTCTGAATGGAATGCCTTGTCTACTGTAGGCTAGCGATTGACCGCCAGACAGGATTTGTTGTATTTCGTGATTTGATTTGTTGTGGACATTAATGACGTATTAAGGCCAACAAGAATGTAAATGCATTGGCTCATAGTCTTGGGGTGTGTAACAGTAAATGAGGAATTGGTGGCCAAAGGGCGGGAGTGGGTGTAACTAACTCGCGTCCTTGATGGAGGCTGGGGTACCATCCGGTGCAACTGTACGAGTGTGGTGGAGATGTCGACGCCTTGGGCAGTTTCCGCCTAAGCACAGGAGGGTCGCCCTCAGTAGTGGCAGCGGTGAAAGGTTTGTGTCACAGTTTGGTTGGTTGGTGGAGATGGAAACCGCTGGGCCGTCTGAGAACTTAGTGAAGTTCCCTGCGCCTTGCACACCTAGCGGTGGGTGACTGCAATACGCATGGGCTTTTGATATACTGTTTCAGGGAGCCTGCCTGTCTCTCCTGAGTCAGGGCAAGCAAGAGACCGAAAGGTAAGTCACCCACGACCTGACGTTGGTTCAGCCAGGAGTTATGGCTCGCAAATCGGGCTCTGGAGATTGAACCCAGGATGAGCCCAGCCGCGGTACCTTGCATTCCGAGTAGAAGAATGCCGAGCTACTGCATCACGGCCGCAGCGATGCACTGTTTCATGGCTCCCAGCACCTTGCAAGACCAGAATTTGGGGAGGTTTTGATGAGTTTGAGGAGGCAGTTAGGACATTTTTGACGACGTTTTCTACACTACCAAATGACTGTTGTACTTCACAAACTAACACATACGGTATATTTTCTCATTACCAACCACACCCTCGTCCCCAGCCATCAACCGACCCGGATGTGACGTGAGGTCACCAAACCGACTCGACCCGACCCAGGATCCTGGATCCAGAACTGACCCAATCCGACCGACCCAACTTTGTATTGCGTCCACTCATTTGTTTTCTGGAATGATGCACTTTATTTCCTTTAATATACTGTCCAGGACCATCGACAACAGACACCCGCAGTCGGGAAGGGGCTGACGGATTTCGGGCAAAAACGGACAGGGGAGGAGAACTTTGGGAAAAAGTTAAGGTGATCGTGCCTTGCGCCATGCTGACAATGAGCCAATTGAGCCCATGCGGACAGAAGGTGGGTGGGGTAAAAAACTCAAAACTAGCGTCAATGTCATGCATGGGCTGCCACTCCAGTGTGTTGAACTGTCCATCCTAGCTGTCTGCATTAAGGCACGACTGACGCCAGAGTAGATATTGTGGAAGGAATTAAAAATTCTGATCCAGCCGACCCACAGCTTGGAACGGTTTCCCCAATCTGACCCGGCCCAGATCAGCGGGTCAGTCGATGCCGGCCCCAGCCATCTTATCATTATGTTCAAGAAAACATACGTTAGCACCTCAACGCATGATACTCAGTCCAACATTTCTTAAGAACGCTAGGTGGTTGCGAAAGAAACTATAAACTAAAAACACAGTGTCTTCTTATTCCATGACAGCAGCTCAGCACTCTTAAAAACAACAGCATTCTTCATGCTCAGCTCCGACTCACAAATTTTGCTTAGTGTCCGAGTAAATGAATCAAATGGTCCAAGTAAGCTTGACTTTCTCGTACCAATAAATGGTGAGGAGCATTGATGCCGAGCAGATGCTCACGCATTTTCACAAAAGGAATTTTCGCGTTGTGAATGTTCTGATCAACATTGGCATATCTTTGGTCACGGGTGTGGATTGTCATACGAGATTGTGATGCCCTTGTCAATGTTACCGTTATAAGCGGCTGTTTGCGGCAAAATATAAAAACGGGTTCATGGGAAAAGGAAATCCGTTCTGCTACTCCTTCAACCCAGGCACATGGCAGGCTGCTTATACTCGACCATGTCTGTTTGCTGTCGAGAAAGTGCATTCTTCGCCCTCTACTTTGCATCTGCTGGACGTCCTCTCCTCTCGAATCCCCAGCCTGACCTGTACAGGACCTTGAGAAATGCGGCCCCGTTAGCGCATGCCTCGACGACCGAGCTAGAGCCTGCAGACTCGGTATGACCATCAGCCGACTATGTCACTGCTGTGGCATCACACAAGTCATGAAACAATTGTATGAGGTACACATTTACAGTCAAAATTTTCTCTGCCACTAGCATTTCCTGCGCAAATAGTCATAGTGCCAAGAAAGTCCAGACGCCCAGGTCTGAGCGACCGACTCCCGTCGTACGAATCCTCGGGGAGCGTAGGTGATGCCGCGGGAAGCTAATGCACCGAAAAACACTCAGAGCACCGTACCGATATGTGCCTCTAAGATCCTCTCGTAAGTCTACAGTCCATTGACGCTATATTCTCAAAAGGAACTACGAGGTCAAGTAAGTTTAAATGACCTCTTCTCCGCTTTAACGTTAGGCAGCCACACCAGGGTCACCAGCTCAGCCAAGCAGCCGAAGTTCCGTCAGACCTTACAGCCAAAGCCATATTGGACACAGCGTCTCGATACACTCCGTGGGGACTTTGAGATCAATCTGCTGCCCATGCACAACGCATCTGCCCTCAATATTGATGTGTAAGGCCAGGTCCTCTTCGGGGCCATCCGAAACGTGATACGACGGGGCAAACCAACTTGGCGCCGCCCATCATCATCCGCGCCACCAGCAGGACCAAAACCACAAACCGGAGGACCGACGACAATGGCGGCCTTGGTTCACGAAATGAAGAGAAATGCTTAGCATAGTGATTGAGTGATACGAATTTATTTGTCATAGAACTATGATCACATAATCGTTTAGTGAGTGATTCTATTATTTTTTGGGGCGAAACTGTCGCGCATGAGGCCCGCGCGAGGATTTTCTAGAGTTTGTTATGACGAGAGGCGAATCAACGCCTCCCCTATTTAACAAAGTGGAAAGTTGTACGTGTTGTATAAGACGCACAGTATCCTCAATAGCATCAAACCATTCAAGTGATGAGGAATTACAAATTGCTTGAAGGCTCGCTGGCAGATTTCGACCCTTCCAGGGTTTATATCCTCAGGCGTGTCCTAGCTGGGTCAAAGATTTTTGGCGCGCCTAAATGCTTCTGACTAGCCATTGTAATTATGCGCCTGGAAATGCGGCACCTAGTGAACTTTCCCACCCAGTGTAAGTAGTGCCACAGTATTTCAGAAGTGCCGTATCAAACACCCAGTCAAGTCAACTTGCAGGGCGAAGCAGGCAAAAATTTCATCACTGGCTAAAATTTTTTAGACGTCTCTAGCATCACGTTTTTGTTTGCAGAGGTTTCCGTGTTGAGCCAGCACCTTCTTCCCAATCGAGCTTTTCGCCGTCCTTTTCCACTTTCCGCCGTCTTTCTTCCAGCCTCTTCAGTGCCATCAGCAACAAGTCGTAGTCTGGACTACTCATATAATTCAAGGAAGATATATGCTGGTGCAATGTCATGAATTCTATCGGGCACAGGTCCATCAGGTCGTGCGGCATATCGTTCATAGCTTCTTTGATGACACCGACCCGTTTTATCGCTTCTTTCAGAGGCAGATCGCGCGTCTGAAAACCATGTTCACCCTTCTCAATGAGCCAGATAGTTTTGAAAAAGTCTACCCTTATACGCCTAAACACCGTCTAAATCACTATGCGTGCACTTACCCTCACGACTTCGGAGTCCCATGGAAGGTGGCCAACGACCAGGTCGATCGTCACGTAGAGCCAAGACCACAAATCGTCGGCCCTCGATAACTCGGCATGCTTATGGCACGCTAGAGACGCATATCGCACACTACCCCGAAAGCCAACTTTCTCGCGTGGTCGTCGTAAGCGTCCATTTTCGTGCCTATATCGACGACATAGGCCAAAATCGAGCAAGTAGAGTTTTCGAAGGTTCGGAGGACGACCAATAGCCAAGTTGGCTGGCTTGACATCACGATGCAGATGGCTACAAAAAAATTAGATTTGGGCCTGATTGAACAGATAGCACTCTCCTACCCAATTTCGTGGATTTCTTTCAACGCTTCCAACGAGTTGATGGCGATGTACGCCACTGTCCGAGGTGTAAATTTGCGACCGAGTCGACGTTTTTTCAATTCATAGATATTCGGGCCGACCAAAGTGGTAACCATAAAGTGTATTTGCTCATTCTTCCCAATATCAACCAACGAAACGAAGTGTTTTGAATTTTCGCCAGCTATCAGCCGCAAAATATTCACGTCCATCTTCAGAACTTGTTTGTTCTTGAATGACCTCGTTGATTCGACCTGAAAAAGACTTCTCAAGAGTCTTTCCATCTCGATCCGTATCGATCCATCAGAATCCTCCTATTCCCAGTGCACATAAATGGATATTTGGATCCATTGGATCCATGTGGATTCGTTCTGGAACGGCATGGATCTATCGCGTGGAGATGTCAGTGAATCCACTGTGGATCTTTATGAAACGAGGCATACGAACGCATACCTTCATTGCGTACGTCTCGGTTGATTCTTCCTTGCTGGCTTTCACATTCTGAACTTCATAGACGGCGCCGAACCCGCCTTCGCCAAGCCTTCGAATGACCCGCCATCGACCATTGACAACTTTGCCTATTGTGGTCCTTCCCCAAGCCTTCGAATGACCCGCCATCGACCATTGACAACTTTGCCTATTTTTAGCCACCGTGTCGCCGGGCGGTCTGCACCGAACGGAGAAGGAACCCTCATCAAGGGATGTGGGTTGCACTATTTTTAGCCATCGGTCTGGATCCCCGACGAATCTTTCGCCACTTGTTTCTGAGTCCCTGTGTCTGTCGACGGCGACGATGTGAAATCCGCCGACCATCATCCTGCCAGCCACTATTATTGGCAACGCAAAGAAATGTGTATGCAAAGACAGTTTTGCTTGTGCGAAGGTGGGGCTCAGCTGAAGGAGTCGTTGACACGTCACTGGTATTGGCTTTACGACCCCACCTAGCTGGTAATTTGGTTGGAGAAAGTGGAAGTAATTGCAGTCCGTTCTATTGTATGTGATGCGAATGACCATGAGATTGCACTACAAGACAGGAGTGACCTTGAATTGAGACAGCAGATGTACGTACATGAAATAATAATTCTAAGCTACAGCAGTCATAAAATAGTGAAAACTACATGCAGCATTTCTCCGATGAGACCAATGTATTGTTACCTCTAATAAATTTTATATCATGTCCACGAAAGAACAGTCTAAAAGTGTTGCCTCCGCGGTGATCACAAGTCAAGTCGTCATGGACCACCGTACGTAAGGCCCACGCTGGGGCAACGATGTCAAAAGGAAATGCTTATCAGTTGGGGGCAGGATGCTCTCCGAATCTAACCTTCTTCAATCTAGGCCACCCACTGGGAATCTTCGTCACCCTGGAGGAGGTATGAATAAGTGAGACCGTGTCCGGTCAGTAAGTCAACGAACTTTTTTCCTGCTCCAGTCATTGTCGGAGAAAACCATGGCGCCCTGACCAATTTTTCCAACCTGAACAGTGCCGTGACTTAATTTTCAGTTTTTGAGCTGATTTGGTTTTACAGCCAAATCATTCAGAAAGCATAGATCGGGGACTCCTGTGATTTTTCTAACTTTCAAGTTCAAGTTTTCAGAAATCTTTTACATTATAGACTTCTCTCTACACGTAACTAATTTCATCTTGCCTTCCCCAAACACCGTAATCCCTCCCAAGCGGGCACTATAGTTAGATTTCGTGTATACCAGTCCTTGCTGACGTTTGTTCATGTTCGTTGTGTACCCGCTGATCGCCATGGATACCTTTGATGTAATTAAGTCGTGTTTATAACGTTGTTATGATTGTCCGCAGCAACCGTGGTGTTACGGCTGCACATATTTAGAACTGCCTCGAAAGCTTTGCTGCAGGTTTAGTGGAGTGAAAAGAGAACATTCCGATCATTACAGACATGGTGTGACCAGGACAATTTTCTTCACCGTTTGCGCAAGTACATGTCTCGCGGGAGTCGATCACCTATTTCAGCAAAGGTAATCGTCGTGCCTCCACTCACGAGACCTCGCTCACCCATTAATCCCTTCACGCGACTCAATCTGGACGGTTTTCCGCGTTGTTGAACACTAAATAAAAAAAGCCTTTTCTCTTATGCTGACCTAGCTCAAGGACTCGTGTGCAATGGCATTCGGATAGCAGCAGGTGCCAGAAGTGGAGAGACTGTAGAAAGGAAAGGGGGCGTCGTCAAGGTAACTAGTTCCAACTTATCTCCCTCTCCAAGGCCCGTCCTCTATTTGCTTTCACGGATATGGTACGAGAATCGATGCCGTTTAGCGCATTTACTTCTTCCTCCGAGCCACGCACTCAGGTAGTCAGGCATTGGCCAGTTCCTCAAGATTCTCGCTTGTCAGTCCACTCTCGTGTCAACTGGTCAGACGAGCCTGCTTTCAAGCACAGAAGTATGCTTAGAGCAGTCGTCTCGTTTGATTAGGCTTGATGAAACTATGTACACGTTCTGTCTTTCGTTTCTGAACTTTATTAATTGCCTTCTTAGGTCAACTAGTCGTGATTTGATTTCTATTATTATTATAATTTTTAGGTCCCTAGTCCCTTCTAATGAACATCGGATGCACCTACTTAAACTGAAGCTATGACCAGCTACGTATTCATTATCGAGACTCGAGGAAACAGCGTTCCGTGACTTTCGGCTACTCGCCCGCCCTACGCCCATTTTTGGTGTACATAAAGCTTATTTAAAATGCCAGGCGCTAAACGAGGGCTCGTCGCCCCGCAAAACACTTTTCTAGAAAATGTTATCAGAAGGTGCAATAATTCGAGTAAGTTCTTTTCTGTTTCATCGGTGCTGATAAGGAGATTAGTCTCATCGTCAGAGCGAGCATAGGGGGTCGTGTTTGTCACCTTATCTCATCTTAATGTGAAAAGTCTTCGAGAATCTTCCCCACTGTACCAGTTGGAAAAGAATGTCTTTCAAATATTTGTTGCAGATAGCAATTTTATTTTGGCCAATGCTCAAATTGTGGAGTATCCGATCGTGTACTGTAATGAGGGTTTCTCGAAAATGGTGGGCTATACGCGTGCCGAAGTGATGCAGCGTAGTTGCACCTGCTCGTTCATGTTCGGTGATCAGACTGATAAGGAGACTATAAGAAAGATCCACGTCGCCTTGGAGAATTATCAAGTTGAACAAGTGGAGATAAGATTGTACAAGAAGAATAGTAAGTGCAAACCCGATTACGATCACGTAGTCCTCGTATTGATGTGAGACCCAATAACATCTGCCGCCTATCAGTACATTGACTACAGTAATCCTTTTCATTTTGTTTTCCCTTCGGCCACACACATTGACGTCAAGTACGTCCCCTATCCGACTCATACACCTCGGACATTCTCGATTTTATCACAGAATCAATTACCCCAGGGATTTGCATTAATCAGACTGATTACTCCTAAGTCAAAATATGAATACTCTTCATTACATAACTTTCTATACATCATGTAATGCAAAAAAACCAGAGTGTTTTTTTTTACGTTTGCAATTAATTTTCGAGGGCATCGATCATGACTATCACCTAGTCCGCGGAGCAGGTGACATGGCGTGAGGCGAAAACCTCGGAATCATAATGATATCCATTTACTGGCCGCGTACCCAACTCGTGGCAATAATGAGTTTCTGATTCCAGGAACACCGCTATGGCTACTAATGCACATTGCTCCAATAAAAAACGACAAAGACCAGGTGGTTCTATTCTTGTGTCAATTTCGGGACATAACTGCCCTCAAACAGCCATTGGACGACGACAATACAAAAGGCAAGCTGGCACTAACCATGACATAGGAGATACTGTAGAGTGACTGTGGACAGTGCTTCAGGTCTGGGTCGGATTCTACAGATTGCACGCATTGCAAAAAGCAGACAACAAATGAGTCAATTCGAAGTCAAGGATACAAGAGACAAGCCATCGAATTTCAATCAGGTGTGTCTGACCATGAGACCTAATGTTTATCACTGTTATCAGGCATTGCTTACAGATTTTGAGTTTGGCCGGCGACATGCTGCCGCAATACAGACAGGAAACGCCCAAGACACCTCCGCATATCATCCTTCACTACAGTACCTTCAAAACAGTTTGGGACTGGATCATTCTTATCCTAACCTTCTATACTGCCGTTATGGTCCCGTTCAATGTCGCTTTTAAGAACAAGAGTATGGATTCGGTTAGTGTCCTGGTCATCGATTCGATCGTGGATGTTGTATTTTTTGTTGATATCGTCTTAAATTTTCATACAACTTTCGTCGGTCCTGGGGGTGAAGTGGTCTCAGATCCAAAGATTATCAGACAGAATTATGTGAAAAGTTGGTTTATCATCGATTTGCTCTCGTGTCTTCCCTACGACATTTTCAATGTTTTCGAGCACGTCGATGAGGTAAGATTCAGCTTATAGCACTCTATGTAGGAGCTCGCCGCCGGCCTTGATCTTTCCAAACAACAAAAGGAGCTTGATTACAGGAAAGGTCCCTTATCAGATAATAGCGAGGTACAGTTTGAGAAAGGAGCCCTCACTAGGTACAGTACACCCACAGTAGCCAGAGGACTCGGCCCTTCGCAGTGGCTATTGAGAAGACGGAAGTAGCTTCCGCACAAAACCGGAAAACAAAGTGGGATAAATTATTCAAAAGTTTTAAAACTTCTTTTCTTTTCAGAGAATCAGCAGTCTATTCAGCGCACTGAAAGTGGTTCGTTTGCTGCGGTTGGGGAGAGTGGCTCGCAAACTGGAGAATTACCTGGAATACGGGGCTGCCATGCTCTTCTTATTATTGCTGTTCTTTCTCCTCGTTGCTCACTGGTTGGCATGCATTTGGTATACGATTGGAGAATACGAAGTGAAAGAATATGTGAGTGGCTTTGACAAGCATTTGCGATTTTCAAAACCTAGGCGACGGATCTTTTGAAAAAGCCTCGGGTCGATACGGCATTTGAGAGTGATGGGATGGGACTAATGGCCGAGACGCACATATACATAATTTACGACTCGACTATCCAAACGGGTTTTAGTGTAATCTCTTTTCAATTATTACTCACGTTTTTTGTCAGCAGGCAATTAGGGATGGCGTGTTATGAGATCCATCAAATTAGAGAATATGGCGAGAAGATAACCCTTTCTTGTAGAAATGTCAAATCAGAATAATAGAGATTTCCCCTGTTGTAGATGTCTGTGCAAACTGGAGTGAAAGGATGGCTACTAAACTTATCCGATGAAATGAACAAAAAATATTCATATTCTCGAGTTCATCCAACAAACACACCTCGGTTGCAAGGAGGGCCCGAAAAGGGCTTGGCTTACGTGTCAGGTGCGTACTAGTTCAGGTCACTTTATAAACTGTAATTAGGACGCCTACTCATGTCCTGCCCTCCGCAATCACGTCACGGGCGGAGGGCCCGCTGATGGTGCTACCCTGCGCCATCCATCTCCGCGCACTATGCTTACTCAGAAGTTGTAATATGCTTCCGACTGTCCGTTCAAAACATGACCTTTCAGCTCTCTACTTCACAATGACGTGCATGGCTACGGTTGGATTTGGTAACATAGCGGGAAATACGGCCAGCGAGAAAATCTTCTGTATTTTCATGATGGTCATTAGCGGTAAGCCCCTGACTTCTTCCGCTTTTCGTCTTCTTAGGAAGAATAATAAGTAAAGTACTCGTCTGACAATCAATCTTTACATGGACTGATTGTCAGTGGGGAGTGTTACCACCCACCAGAGTGATGTTGCCAGGGACCAGGTTGAAAAACATGGCCAAGATCACTCTACAGTAGGCTCCAGTCCGAGGATCTTTTCAAGATTGTGGTAAGGCCCTCGAGTCGCACGTCGACAAGAACTGATCTTGTCGTACTTGAAGCAGGTCGCACTAGGCCGAAAGGACATTAGGCCAAGCTGTAGAGGCTCGACTGCCAGCCGATCCTCTGCACGGAGCCGCAGCTGGGAGAGTCACTGGGCAGGAAATCATGGACTAAGTCGGAAGACTTAATTGGTGCCTAGGTCTTTGGCGTGGTGCACTGTCACTAGGTCACTTCATCCAATGGTACTGACCCAGACGTATTACAAAGTGTCATCAAGTTACTTGTGCTATGCGATCGCAAAAGTTACAGAAGTTCTGCTGATCCTGAGATCAGTTTTGACGGCCCTGGTTGTTTTGGCCTGGAAGCTCCACTGGTTGCTCCCCTAACACTGGAGCCGCGTGGCTCGGGTCTGGGCTCGGGTCTCGGGTCTGGGATCAGTTTTGACGGCCCTGGTTGTTTTGGCCTGGAAGCTCCACTGGTTGCTCCCCTAACACTGGAGCCGCGTGGCTCGGGTCTGGGGTCGGTCCGCATTACTGGGGCCAGCAACCCTGACCAGGAGGCCGCAGTTCTGTTCCGGCTGAGGACGGCAATTTAGTAGCCAGTTCTTAGAGTGGGAACTGGACTTCGACCGCGATTTAGTGAGTCCGTCGCTGGCATCGCACACCTGGCTATGGGCGACTCACCGGGTGCCGTCGAGTGGCGGACGCCGAACGAGTAGGGAATCAGGGAACTGGTCCGCGAACACCAGTCGGTAAGGCCCCTCCCTTCTCGCCCAGTATCCTAGTGGAGACACACAGAGGGAAGCTGCCGCGAAAGCTGGTCACCTCACGGCCCCGCTTATCATGAAGACTGCTGGCCGGCTTTAGGCAAATCGGCCTGAAAGACCCATGGGGAAACTGGGGCGGAGCGGGCCCCCTCAAAAATTTAAAAAATACTCCCTCTAGCATTAAAGACGAAGGTTAGACAAGTTGTCTTTGCAGCTCTACTCTACGCTACCATCTTTGGTCATATGACCACGATTATTCAACAAATGACTTCCGCCACCGTACGATATCACGATATGATCAACAATGTCCGAGAGTTCATCAAATTACACGAAGTTCCCAAAACATTGGCCGAGCGGGTCCTGGACTATGTCGTGTCTACGTGGGCTATGAACAAAGGAATTGATACGGTCAAAGTAAGAAGGTGAACTGCTCTCTGTCAGGCTAAAGTTTACTTCTTCAATTTTTAGGTCCTCAGCTATTGTCCCAAAGACATGAAGGCCGACATATGCGTCCATTTGAATCGGAAGGTATTCAATGAGCATTCTTGTTTCCGCTTGGCTTCCGATGGTTGCCTGAGATCACTGGCCATGCATTTCCAAACCAACCATTCAGCACCGGGGGACCTGCTTTATCACACGGGCGAATCCGTGGACGCCTTGTGGTTTGTGGTTTCGGGCTCATTGGAGGTTATTCAGGACGACGAGGTTGTGGCTATATTAGGTATGACACGATTCATGAATGCAGACCCTGCACTCGAGAGTACACACTGGCACTCTGACCACAATATAATGCACTCTGGGCCCGAGGTGGTCGTGACTTCCGGACAAACATCTCATGAAAGTTATTTATAACAGACATTTTAAATAGGTGTCCCCTACAGTACGAGCACAATAGGAGAAGGTTATCACATGATATCACGAGTGTGAGCTTGTCCGCCCTCGCAGTCTCTGGCCATCACGCACCAGTCACATGTACGTCTATTTAAGGCAAAGGAGACGTATTTGGTGACGAATTCTGGAAAGAACCGAGTGTTGGACAATCGGCTGCTAATGTACGCGCTTTGACATACTCCGATTTGCACACGATAAAACGCGATAAGCTATTGGAAGTACTTCATTTCTACCAAGCCTTCGCCAACTCATTTGCCAGGAATTTAGTGCTTACGTACAATTTACGCAATCGGGTAGGTCAGTTCACTATGCATAATAGATTAGGTCTACGTGATGCTTGGAAAACACAACACCTGCTATCCTTGAAAATAAGGAGATAGATTAAAACAAGCTTCTTACTGACACCCCTTAAAGGGCACTCGAATAAAGAAAACTAGAAGGCACTTTCCCCCAGCTATAAGCAGCCACAGTGATGTTGTCTTTTTAAGGAAAGTGAGGGAGGAAAGGCCTAACGCGATTAAAACAGGGTTTGTGCAATTTAGATCAAATTTCGAAAGATTGTGGATGTCAGACGCGAAAAAGAATTGGAGGCCAAACGGAAACATGAAAAAATGATTATCGGAGATGACCATCCAGTCAGGAAATTACTGGCCAGAATTCGTGAACGACATCATCGAGCCTCTCCAAATGCGCAGAGCGAGAGTGATCAGGTGAGACAGTGTAGACCTAACCATCCAGTTGTGACATGTGAGTGGTCACAGGGTTTAAAGAGCAAGCACAATTCTGTCAGTTCAATCAGTTCGAAAAAGTCGGATAGCAAAATGGGCCGACAGGAGTCGAGGCATCCCGAAGAGAGGAGGAAGACGTCGAAATCGTACAAGGACCTGACCGAAATCGAAGAAGAGGAGTCATCATCGAGTGGAAGCCACTCCAAGAGATCCATCAGTTCTGCCACTGGGCTGCCCTCATATAGAGAAGATGGATACGCGCCGGCTGCAGGCTATCACTCGCCCGGTACAACCCAAATGAGTGCAGAGGACATGAAACGATTGAGCCATTCCCTAATACATATGCGAAATGAGTTCAAGACGTACATGGAGAACGTGGCCAACAAACTGCTCCAAATCGAGGACCAGCTAACCGACATGAAGAACAATCGAGTCCACGTCGACATATCGGATGCCAGCAGCCCACTGGTCGGACACATACCAGCCGTGTCATCATCTCGCACTCAGTTATCAAGTACGAATGTGCCCGGCATGGTTCAGACACCGCGGACGACCACAGTCGACGTGCCAACCCCACCCAGCCATGTGAGCGGGGGTGTTGACACGGCTGCCTCGAGTAACAAGAGTAGTCGCGCTTCGGACACATCTTTATCCAAACGATCAAAACAGAAATGGGAATCGTTTGGTTCTTCGTCCTTGGACGTGTAATCATGTTGTGCAGTCAGCTAGGTGCTACGTTATCGTGTCGCCTAGTCGACGGGTGACTCAAGTGTGCTAGTGCCCCAGTGGACGGGACTCTTGTACTTAGAGTATCTAATTGGTTTGCACTTTGCTCAAACCATCGATTTACGATGCAAAATATAACCGCTTAATTGCCACCTTGCTCGTCCCTATTTCCGTTTTTCAGCTGATTGTAAAAACCCGTCGAGAACACTTGAACCCAGACATAACTTTGGCCTCCAATTCTTCTGAATTGTGTAGCCTCGTTCTCAAACGTTCAGAAGCACAATAAAAGGTCAGTCTATATCGAGCAGCGCAACAATGACAGGACAGGAAACCATTTTAAAAGTCTTGGCGCAGGTACTGTCTTACCCCGCACAGCAACTCTAAGCAACCATTAGTTGTGTTCTAGAAAGCTGAACTCGCCGTTCTTCCTGACAAGTGAATAATAAGCCTGAGATGGTGTCATAAAACGGATGTTGTTCACCGTGCGATATTCTTACCTCGGTGCGGGCCTAGAAATAAAACCCAACTATAACCTTAAAAAAACTAGTTTTGCCTTACTCGTTGAAGAAACAGCTCCGCTTCTTCCAATCGTCCCAAAAATTGCAAAATTTTCCCAACTTCAGCCAAACAATAGGACACTGACGGATGTCCACGGGGATAATGTTCTCTGAAATGGAAATTTAAGTGAAAAAAGAGGACATTCAGGATCAGCTCACACCTGTATCCGCGCAAAACAGCCGTTCCGTACTCCACAGCCTGAGGCCATTTTTCTTCGCGAATAGCAGCATCAGAAGCGTAATCTAGCAGCCGAATCAAATAGATGTTCACTGGATGTAAGACGCTTTCAGCCTCTTTCAAAAGACTCGTTGAATGATCGTAAATGCTAGCGAAATCTAAATAAAACAAGCGAGATTATTTGACAGCATAAAACAGTTCTGTCGAATCTCGCCTGAAAATCGACCCTCTGCATGGAGTTGGCACGGCACCTGGGAGCATCACTACCCGTCGGGATGATGCCTCAGCCACGGAAAAGGTCAGCAGCATCCAAAACAGGGAGAACAGCAATACCGACCCTTCTGAGGTTTTTGATAAAAATTTTTGCATAGGATTATTAAGAAATCTCGAGGCCCTTTTAGGAAAACCAAGAAACAGCATGAGATTTTGGCAGCTGACCTCCTCCTGACTTTGACGAGCGTTGCTGATACTGCATGTTGGAAAACCAGGTTTTTAGCAAAAACTCTACCTGTCACACCCTCCAATAACAGGGACCCGGACGTCTCATACAAACCCGTACCTTCTTCTTTCCGAAACGAATCGAGTTTCTCAAACAGCCATTTTATACGTTGCATCATGGTGATACCCGTATCGACATCCGTGGTTGAGGTGCCGCATGTTTCGCACATTCCCGTGTCAGCTGAAACAATAAGACATAACAATTTCGACCAATGACCACGAGAAATCTGAACTCACCATCCGACATAACAACACACCCATCGCAGTCTTCGTTAGGGCACTTCAAAGATTCCATTCTTTGATCCTGAAAGAAAAAAGTTTGAATTCAATATCAAAGCGATTTTTTAAAAAGCTGACTCACCCGCAGTAAGTCATCGCAGCTAGAACACGAGCAATTGAAATAATAATGCTCCCTCAATTCTCGTCGCCGTTCCGTTGAAGTAGAGAGTAATTCTATATAGCTGATCCAGACCTGCAAAAAAATCCAATGGGTTCAAATGAAGACGAAACTGCCAAAAACGGCAAACACCATCTATGAGCACGTGAGGACGTCCCCCTACTTTTTGATCTGTGGTCGATCATGTTTGACCTACCCAAAACATAATGGATTAAAAAACGAGAGAGTTATCGCCAAGTGCCGTCACCGCATTATTTTGCAAAAAGTCACGACAAATAGTTTGTTCCCCACGAAGTTAAAATCATGGTAATAATTAAAGATATATGTTTATGTATATATATATATATATATATATATGTAAATGCAAATTACACCCAGACTGCCCATACTTAGCAAACCCACTCACTTGTTTCAAATTCACATTTTCAGGTTTCTCGTTCCCGATATAATTCAAGATTGCCTTTGGACCAGTGAACACAATGACGGCATCCGGATGGCACGAGTGGTCGATGATGGACAAATCGAGATAAAGTCCCGTGCCAATTGAATTGCCATCATCGTCGAGAATGTTCAAAGAATTTACACAAATCTAAAACATCGATCGATCGATAAGTTCAGAAACTCGTGTCAACCGAAATTCTCAGTTTCGCGCTAGTGTAGTAATCGTGTCTGGCCCGTAGCGTGGGTGGTGTATGTGGTTGTTGACTGGCCGGCGCATACAGCGTATCAGTTGCCTTAGGAGAGGCAGAAACCCGTCGGGTTGATGTCTCAGGCTCCCACAACTAGGAGGTCTGCCTGGAGGGTTTTCGAGACCATCCGCTCCCAGCGGTATCTTTAATGTCGGGCTATTTAGCCTATTACACTGCTAGACAAAGCAAAAGCATTGCTGACTCACCTTGCCATAAATCTCGAGCAAGTCTGAAACAGGAGGAAGCATTTCGCTGCCCATATACTCTTTGATGATGGCGCAAATGTGACTAAAATGTTCCATTCGAAGCAAATCGTTTTGAATTTCTTTGACATCTAAAAATATGAAAATTGGAGAATATTGTATTTCCTGCATCAATAAATACTCACGTGATATTAAAGATTCGAAAGGTCGCTTTCTGTCAGTGCTTTCAGGCGATTCGGTGGCAGCCTGAAGGAAAGGCGAACTTAGCGCAAAAAGCAGCACATTCTTGGATGCCCAGAGCACTATTCGTTAGATGTCCACAAAGTTTGAGCTGGAGGCGGTTTCTAAGGGGCCTTGGAAATTTCTTAGAGGCGTATCTGTCCAAGAAGCAGACAGCAGACGTCGCTATAGGTAACTTGGATGACGCGACAAAGATCCTGACCCTGTCTAAAACACTGAAGGGTCTTACCAGTAGCTGTTGTTTGAATAGAATTCGAGCCATTATACGCGCCATGTCCGTGGGAACGTTCGGTTGAACTCTGACCAAACAACCGCATTCTTTTGAGTGATCGTTCCAAGCGGATCTCTTAAAAATATTTCTTTTTTTTCAGCATCAAGTGAAAATAAAAAGCAGTTCAAGAAGTAGGCCTATACCTGGCAATTCTCATTGCAATAATGAGCAAATCGACATCGAGAACATCGCCGAAGTGACTCACTAAATCCAAGACATTTGGATGAAGGCAAACAAAGTACACTGGAACTAAAACTAGAAACTTACGAAGAGTGCTTGAGACAGAAATGACAGATTTGAGTCTTTTTGGGAGTTGACACTACGTACGCGTAAGGCAATTCTTCGAATATTTGCCCCATATCAGGCAGGTTTGAACACCAGCGAGAGGAAAAGTTTGAACCGCCCTGAGTTTGGCAGTTCTTGCCTGGTAATCATCCATCGTTTGTCGTTTCATGTCAAAACTGAACAGCGGCGGCTTCTAGCAGACAACCTAACACTTACGCTTGGAAGCGGTAATTTCAAATTTAAAGCTCCTAAAAGTGACGGCACTGGTTCTGTGCAACCCCAATAACGCTGATCTCCATCTGTTGCTCATTGTCCATATAGTCAACATACAGTAGCCAGTTTTAACTGTACAGTACAATATTGTATACGTAGTACGACAAGATCGCCCATCATTTCTCACATGATCTTGTGATAGTGTGAGGCAAAGTAAAGTGCACTCATCTTTGCAGATATGCCTTTCCCTAGTCTAGAATAACGTTCCTGCTCCACGTCATTGTGTCTGCTCTGAGTAATCATGTAAGCGCATCGATCGGTGAGAACGAGCGTCGCCAAGGAAGTCAATATCAGAGAATGTGACCTGTCCTCTGAACACGTGTGTCACTGACCGCTCGGGGCGTCGAGACACGCCCCACAATACTGAGGTGGAGAGGTGGACTAACATGGGGCACGCGCACGTCTGGCTGCATTGTACCTGCAATGTGAGCTCGAGATCAGAATCACCCTTACATCATCTTTTTCCGGCGCCCTGAAGCCGTAGTAAATAACCTCACCATACAAGGGAGGCAACTCGAAAAACGTGATACCAAATTTAATCAACTTGTAAGCGAGATGGCCTCTTGGCACACGAATCTACAGAAATAAGACTCTGCATCTGCATCCAGAGGTAAGCATTGTGCAAGTAGGAGTCAGATGCCAGCATCGTGTTTGCGTTGCGCTTTTCTAAGACATGTCTTACCACACACTGACCCCTGAGCACTCATTTACTCTCCAACGTCCTTTGTGAAGTACACGTTGTCCCCCCCCCCCCCCCCCATCCCTGTGCTCTAACAGCCAGCAGGCCACACCACACACCACCTTTCCATCCATGCAATAGCCATACAATCATGCATGCATCACGCGAAGGTACCTAAACATTGACCACTACATCCTTGCACTAATGAGCCAGACCAGAGTCAGACTCCATTTTGGATAGCTCTGAAGAAGCTCGTCTGATCTCCGTAGCCTAGTTCACTCAGAACTGGATCATAGATTCCACGAAGGCGGCACAAACGTAAAACTTGGGCCTCTAATTCAACCAAATGATCATCGTCATCTTCCATGGCAGCTTCTAATTGTCGAATAGCGTGAGCTAGCCTCAGCACGTACTCGATATTTGTACCTGACGGGCCGACGCAAGTGACCACCTGCAGGACACAAGGTAGTGCACATGACTTATGGACACATACTAGGGGCACCATACCCTCTCAGCGATGTCCAAGATGGGTTCGGGTCCGATGTAGTACTCGTTATCAGTTGGTGGTGATATGTACACCTCTACTTCGAATGGGTCTACGTCAAACTTTGGGTGTGGGTGGAACACAATCTGCTGCACCCCGTAGCCGGCCTTTTCTCGGTGATCCAAATACCGACGAACTGTTGCTTCATTCTCACCGGAAACTTCATACGCTCGGCCCCATACCGTTCCCTAAAAAATGAGAACATGCGGCTTTTAAATTTTGAATTTCCCGCGCATTCTATATCAATCTTTTGCTATGTCTGCTAGAAGCACAAACTGCTGTATAAACTGATCAATCGATAAAATCGTACTAATTTGAACTTACGAACCTCTTCGTCCGGGACTAACGTTACGGTTCTTCCAGGCTGAAAACGGAAATCACTACAGCACGTGAATTCGTGAAAATAAGCTGTACATAAGTTTTAAAGCCCATACCCTTTCGAAAGTACCTCTGTGATCGGGACTCGCTTGATAGAACCTTCTCCGATATCCTTTCACATATCCGGCCATTTCGCGAACGTACGGGATGTTCGGTGACCAAATTAGGGAGCCATAACCGAAGACCCACATTATTTTTTTAGGTTATCGTTTTATTCTAAAATATTCGGCATTCGTGGGACGTAGGGCACCGATTTTGAACTGGTCTGCCTATCTGCGTAAGATATCGAGTTCCGACCAGTTTTGAGTTCAATAGAGGCTAATCTGTCTTTTACGCAGCGTAGACTCATTTTACGTGCACTCTGGTTTGGTTGCCACCCGACACGTGACCCGGTGACTAGGCCACGTGATGTGTACGCAGCCTGTTTTTCTCTGGAGATATCTATAATATACGCGTAGGCGTACGTTGTATGCAGAGGGCTATAAGAATTTATGTTGACGACTGGTTTCATATTTGTGCAGACTTTCCACCTTGCAGATCCACATTTGAAGAACTGACGCAGACAAGGTGGTGGTCGAGATTTTGTGGTTGAAAAATCAGAATCGTTCGTGAGAAAATATGGCTGCTACGATGGGAAAGTATTATGCCGTTGGCGAACGACGTTTGGAGTCCAGAAATGTTCTTTCGTTGCCTTGTAAGTATTACATTTTTAACATCTGTGCAAAGTTTGTAGGGCAGGTGGCATCCTAGATGGGGACGATGGTGGCAGATGGGTCAAAGGTTGAAAAATTCTTTAGGCGTATGTTTACTTTTTGTGTTTATTTTCCAATGCGAAAACAGCTAATGCATGCATAGGCAGCTTCTTCTGCTGATCACTCAACGGGTTTTCCACGGGAACTACTTTCAAGACTACGATAAGGCCCCGTTTCTACCGATCAAAGGTAGATGTGTATGTTGCACCTTTGCCCATCACAGTTACATTATGAAGTTGAAAGAAATATCGATCGATTATCGATTAATGTCACTTCGTGTCATTTCAGTATCGGATGGTTTGACAACAACTGCGTGGTCTCCCAGAAAATTGAGCGGCGCGGCCGATCAGCCCCCGAAAAGTCCTGCTAGGAGAAAATTAAGTGAAAGTCGTGGTGTCAATTTGCCGGATATCAAATTGCATCCAGAGGTAAGAATTGTGCAAGTATGAGTCAGATGCCAGCATCGCGTTTGCGTTTCGCTTTTCTGAGACATGTTATAAAATTATGGGATTTTCTGAGCGAATATATGCGATAGCAGAAGTATTCTCCAATTTTCGAGTTTCACCTTCAAAATCGTGCATTTTGGGTCGGGTCAGGCTGATGCTGGTCCAGATGATCTTACTTTAAAACAGATGGTCGATAGTATCTAGTTCGCCAAAATATATTTTGTGCCTGCTTGGTTATCGTCTCATATTTACCTTCAAGTTTTTTAGACCTTCACCTTGACTCACACTGAAGACAACATCCTTGAAACTCCGTTACCGACTGCGTCGCCTTTGGGCCGTTTTAATTTGCCTCCTTTTGACGTTCGCCAATCACCGCGATCCCATGAACAAAAAATGAAAGGTTTGTTTAATACTTTTGATCTTTTTCTATTTTTAAATCTTTATTTTTCTTTTTAGAAATCATAGACATATGTGTTTTCTTGCCGGATCGCAGAGGACTCGTTTTTAAAGTTCAAGGTGGTCGAATGGCGACTGCTGATCAGCTGCTACGACTAATTTACGAACATGAGGGAGTCACAAATTACAATAAAGCGGATCAGCTGTTTGCATTGTGGATGTCTTCTCCTTTGCTCGGTTAGTGCACTACAACTTGAAGGCACCTTTACTTCAATTTTTTTTTATAACTTGAAGGCGCCTTTACTTCAATGCGACGATGAAGAGAAAGCTGGGACTAGCCTTTTTTCTTATCCGCCCAAGTGTGTGTGCTGCAAAAAAGTGTAGTATGGAGGGTTCTTTACACAACATTTGGAGATGTGATAATCGCGCTTTCAGTTGCATCTTGACTGCCTACAATTAAGCTAGGGAGTGCCTGGAAATTTTTTTCCAACCCACGCGCTTCCTGTGTAGTATGTAGACTGACTTCTGATTCCTGGACCTGGAGATACCTGACTGAAGATGAGAGCTCGCTCAGTCAGATATATTTGTCTGGATCAACTAGTGTGTAATGAATGGGCCTCTCACACTGCGCGTCCATAAAAGCTTGCATATTTTAGAGATCCAGATGAAACCGCATCATTGTCCTTTTGCGATTCGACTGCAATGGCGAGAAATGTTGCAGCGCTTCACGACTGCCAGCGAAGAAGAGCGGATGGTGGATGAGCCATTGGTCATTGTGCGCAGGAATGTGTATTTGAGCAAGCGAAGGCAAATGCAGGTAAGAGCTGCTTAGTTTGTGCTGGATGCTGTATAGGGGCCACTGTGTTTTCAACAATCCATAGGCAGCACCTACTGTAGAAGTGTAGATGTATTTTCTGCATGATGCGTGATCTGTGAATCAAGATTTTCTTCTTTCAGTTGATCGAAATGGGTGACGTGGAAACGGATATTTTGTTTCGAGACGCCAAAGAATGCATAATGAGCGGTCTATATCCGTGCCCGCTCGACGTCTGCCTTCAACTGACTGCTTACGATATGGTTCTGTCATGGGGCCCGTATAATTCGTCGACGCATACGTTGCATTTCGTCAAGTAAGAATGCATCACACATAAGATACCTACGACACCCTTTTTACGTCGTTTTAGAGATAAATTGGACGAAATTTTACCATCATACCACGCTGCATCGACTAAAAGGTTCTCTCTTTTCGGCTGGTCGATTCCCGCACCAGGATGTCGAGGGTTGGAGAACCATCTGCTGAACGCGTATAAAACGGCGTCGTTCCATTCTCAAGAACACGTGAAATGGGAATATCTGACAGCGTGTGTGAAACTGCCTGTCTATGGGTAAGTACGGGTGGGCAAGGTCAGCTGGGTTAGGTGGGGGCTTTTGGAGGGGGAGGGGGTAGAGATCAGATCAGATCAGATCGCCCAAGCCTGATCTGATCGCGTGTGAGATAGGTGCGGGCCAGGTCAGGTTCGGGTCGAGTCGAGTGAGTGAGTTGTTTGACTGTTCAAATACAGTACTGTAGGCTGGCTGGACAATTGGTCTGTGCTTGGAGGCCAGGGTTTGGTCAGTCAGGTCAGGTCTTGGTCCAGCCAAGATAGAATTCGATCGTTTTTGCTTCCTTCCTTTTCTTTCTTCCTGCTGGACCTGAGGTAGGGGGTTTCGAGGGCAAGGGTTCAATGTCTTGGCCGGCCCAGCAGGGGGTTTTACCCTGCCCATACTTTTATTAGATTATGGGAGAGGGCGAGTATGGGCCGTGGCCGAGCGGGTAAAGGCGTCTGCCTCTCACTCTGGGTGTGCACTGACAAGGGAGGGTTCGACTCCCGCCTGGGTAAAAAACGATTGTCAATTTATTTGTGCCGTAACCCTCGAGTGCGTTGTGTAGTGCTTGGCTATGGATGAAAAATGGCATGAGACGATGACCCTTATCCAGCCCTTATTCAGGGTGTTCGACGCTCCCCATTCTTTTCAGGGCTGCTTTCTTCAATGGACACATAGAACGACCTGTTGCTTTTGGCGGTTGTGCTTACGCATCCGTGGTCGTGGCTGTCAGTCGTGAGTACTTGTGCATATTGGACCCATCGAAGCATATTGCCCTGCTAACATTGCCCGTGGAGGACTGTAGTTGGCAGAAGATCCATCAACCTACTGAGGCCGAACTGCAGTTGCCTTCGTTCTACATTCACTTCTCGTACCCTGACGAGCATAACGAGCGTGAAGAACGATCTCGATTGGTCCAAATATTTAGCAAACAAGCCGTCATGATGGACGCTCTATTGAACTCGAGTGTGGAGATACGATATCAGGAGTTGGACTTGTATGAGAACGAGGTAGAAGAGGAAAAGGAGTCGGCGGCACTTCCTCGTCAAAAGCTGCTCCAGACTGAAAAATCACACAGCAATGACGGCGAGGCTTTGTTGGCCGAAGACCCTATGTTTAAATCGAAATTATCGAGATTGTGTACAGCTACTATCGATTCGAATGGCAAATGTTTGGAAGCTCGGGGACTTTTGAAAACAATTCTGAATGAGGCGAATTGAAATAACCTAACGAGCTTTGACTTGAGTACAATTTAAGCTAAGGGTATGGTGGGGGAATTGATGGCCACAATGAGTTTCGGAAACGTGACTGTAAGTTTTGGTCAGACTTTTTTTATGTTTTGAGTTTATCAAATGTGAGTGTAATAGTTGACTATCTCGACCTGTCTTGTAATTAGTGACTGGAAGCTTGGACTATTGGTGACTGTAGTTCTTGTAGATGTGCATTCATTTCAGGCTTTACGAGTGCGCGTGATTTGTCTGCCAGAGAGAGTTCCCTTGTGTCAACACCAACATTGTATTTATTCATCGTTGGATTGAGACGCGATTATCACAGGACAAAAATGAGGGTACACAAAGTACGCTGAGCCAGTCGAGTCCTTTCATGAACGGAAAGAATGGGTTACCAGGGCGAGTGGGCGTGACTAGACGAACATGGAATAGAGAGGGGACGTGGGACACCTACAGTAGAACGTGGAGCATCGTATGTACAGCCAGCGAGCAATCTTGTGTACATCACCAACGCAGTGGTTGGGACGGATTAGTGGAGAGTGCTACGTGTGACTGAGCTAAGTTCAGGTTTGGTAGTGGAGCATGGGTGCGCCCAATCCGTGGCTGGGTGGCATGCGCAGGGCATTCAGACTTCGGCTGTACCAGTCGTCGCCATCGGTGCTACTGCCCATTGGATTGGCACCCACATTGAATGGAGCACCGGGAGTTGGTGCGCCATAGCTGCCAGTCGGTGGAGGGGCTTGGTAATGGGGCGGTCGGGATGTCATGGCCATGGCCGACATGTTGGCGTGAGGGACTGAATAGGGTTGATAGCTGAAAATAAGTGATTGGGTTGATGCATCCTCGCCTGTCTGCATCTATCGAAGAGCCCACTCTGAACTTGAAACAGAACGCTTATCGTTAATTAAGACAAAACGTAGTGCTACATGGATCGAGCCATCAATAGCAGGGCAACAACCGTGTCTTAAAAGTCCCAATTGATCCCTAATTTTGATCCATAATGCCTGCCTCAAAACTACTGTACAGGCGCAGGGGGCAACTATCGCATGATAGATTGATACCACAGACCCCACTGACAAGTGAAAACATTCAAGTTGCACTTACAAAATGAAGACTTTGGGACCCGTGTAGCTTGGTAGATTCGAGTACCCGTACCAAGACCCGTGAGTCTTCAACCCGAGGCTACGGCGGGGAACACTGCAACCAAGCCTGGCAGGCGTAAGACAGAATGCGGCCCAGAAACTCAGACTAATAAAGGCAAGTTTTACCAGCCGCTGAAGCATCAACCCGAGAGGTTGACGTCTCCCCCAACCAAGGGAGAGTATCGATCATTCTCTCCAGCTCGCCAAGGCCCGCCAGGCACAAGGGTTGCAACACGAACATCCCAGGCAGCCTGGCTGGCACTTACGCACCCTACCCATGGTACAAGGGCATGCACCTATCCGCATCTGTTGGGTGTGACATGACTCAATCAGGCTCTCTGGACGCATCGATTCCTACTCCTATCGCATTTACAGATAGACAGGAATGGACTGCCCCCGGTCACCTTACCTTCTTGCTGGCATGGGGGCGCCGTACATGTTCCTGATCATGGGACTGTGACAATGAGAAGGTAGCACGCTTGCTGGCGCCAGTGCCTTCTGTAATTGCTTCTCCTGTTTCCTGTACTTGGCTCGTCGATTTTGGAACTGCAATGGTAATCACGTCGGTTACTGACTCACTTACCTCAGTTAATGCATCAATGCTTACCCAAACCTGAAAAGCATTAGGAGCTAAGGAATGAATCATGGGATTTTTTCTGAGATATGCCTAGTCATGTGGGCATTTGCCAGTGGCTTGCGTGCCTTTCGATGTCATAAAAAACAGTTATTCGCGTTTTAAGATGCAGAGAGCTCAACTCCTATTGGGATATAATGTTGGTTTGTGTGTTCCTCTCTCAAGTGGCGCATGGTCACATTTGTCGTGCGGGTGAAGTTTCCACACCCTCCATGGTCAGTGTACACAGCGGCGTATGCCTGAGGCCATTACGAATTATGAACGCACAATGTCTTTGCTTAATCCAATTAGCTTTTCTGATGAGCACGTTTTGTTGACGCCTGTGCAATTGATCGATCGAGATGTGGACTAGGGCCTCAGCGGGGCAAGCACGACGGGCGATCGGGTCGAAAAGAGACATAGTAATGAGTAGCCATATCGGATGTTCATCGTGGCCTCGTTGAAGAGGGCCACCTGCGGAGCGTCCTTTATCATTGGCCTTAATCGAGCCAACTGCCACCTCTTAGCACGGCCCGCGCGCGGATAACATTGAACGAGGATACGTGCATAAGAAAATCAAATTACACGCAGCAATGAATCGGCTTTCTATGAACCTCGGCCATTTCAACATTGAATATGCACTGACGTCGAGCCAAGCCTGAACATGGTCCTAATGAAAATTCTCTGTATGTTCAGACCGAGCAGCGGTTACAGTATGACCAATGCTTAAGTTTACGGTCGGGTGAAAGTGGCTGCTTTGTGCAAGGTACGTTCGATCTCGGCGAAACATGGGTTGCTGTCGAAGAAAATAAAGCAGCCCTGAGTCAACTCGGGAGAAATGGGTGCTTCCCCCTGTATTCTGATGCTTCGAGCAAGATTGAGTGGGAGGATTCTAGTCCTTCTCAGTTATCTGGGCTCTCAGCCTTTATATGGTGTCTTCCTTAATCACCTCCCTAAATACGCACCCAGAGGTTCTCATCGTTCGAGGACGTTTAGAAATCCATCCGACTTGTCTTGCTGGCACCTCTGCCAAGTACATTACAAATTTTATCTGGTCCCTATTATGGACAGAGGAAGAAGACGATTCCAGTTTTGGCCGAGCAAAACGGGGTACAGATGGCTGACCTCGAGTCACCGCTCGACCACCTACGGCTCGCAATTAACTGGCCTTATTCGGTAATACAACCCCATGAAATCGCCATCATCCTGTCGTCCTGGACCGCCCCTTTTCACTCATACCGCCTCGCTACCCAATTCCAGCTTCCATGTACCGGTTTCCAAAAAACACGCCCCGCGCAGTCCGCTCACCCGAAAGGAGATCAATAAGCAATTTGTGTTCGCATGTGGGATTGGAAAAAGTGGAAGAAAGAAGAAAATGGGGAGTCCGTTACCATAAGACGAACTAACAAGCATACAAAAACGACGACTGCATCAGGCTGTTTTTTCCACAGCATGCCAGACGGACTTGCACTCCCATGCATTGCATCATTCCATACTCCTTTAAAACTTTTGTGTCTCGTGTACATGGCGGTTCATGAACCAGGCAAAGAGCGACAACTTGAAAATCTCGCGAAGGCGCCCATGTGCAAATGTTGCGTTGTGCCCGCGGAAGTTTAGAATTGCTAGAGTTTATATTGCTGGTTGGCCTACTGTAGATATGGTCCCTGCCTTTGCCTGTCAATGGCTTACCTGAATCCGAGCCTCGTTCAATTTTGTCACCCGGGCCAGTTCTTCTCGAACATAGATATCCGGATAGTGACTTTTGCCAAAGGCTGCTTCTAACTCTTGTAACTGCTCTTGCGTGAAAGTGGTACGATGTCGACGTCTGGCCGGTGTAGGGGGCACGGTCGAAGCTCCTGAAGATCCTCCGACCGAACTTCCGCCCGCTCCAGACCCACCGCCACTTCCCCCGCTACCGTATGCTTCGCTCTTGATCTTCTTGAAGGCGCCATCTGAAAGAACAGGTGAATGAGACCGGCTGGCAGAAAGGGTAAGATTGCCAATTACATCTAGTACGGAGTGGAATGAAAAGCAGGTGAAGGAGTGGGGGCTGGTGGAGAGTGCATTCCATTCGAGCAAGCATGTGAAAGAGGTTGGAATTACAAGAAAGCACACCAAGAAAAATTAGCTTAGTGTAAGTAAATTTGGCCTTTTCCGACCATGCACCTAACCGCGCGAGTGTAGGTCGGCCCGAATACACACGTCGTTGAGTCGTGTAACAAGCTTCTAATGAATTTAGTCTACTTTCATTTGCGTTTTTGTGATAAAGTTAGTGCGCGTTAGTGGTTGGGAGAAAGAGGCCAGACGCTGGACTGCGACCGCAGTGTCCAGTCGGTCGTCACAGCGGCGAGTCACCTCCGAGAGCTCTAGTGCAGGCTTACCTGTGCCCTCTCCGATTTGTCTCGAGGACGTGTGTACGGTTCCACTGGACGAGGTGTGAGCGGCTGTGGGTGGCACCAACGCTCCAGGCGGCACGGCGTCCATGTTGTAATATGTGCCGTGGTGATAAGCGGCGGCCGTGGACGAGACGACGGCTCCGGCTGCGGCGGCGGCTGCCAGGGAGTCGAAAGGTGGTGGCGGTGGACATGCTCGATGGCCCAGCAGACTGCCGATACCAACCGTACCGTTCGAGGTAAATATGGTGGCACCGCCAATGGTGGCAGCGGCGGCCGTGACTGAGCTGGCGTTCGAGGACTGATCACTCATATGTGGTCAGGATGGGAACTCGATTTCGACGATGCGGGGAGGAGGAAAAGTGGAAAATGTTATATTCGTTTTATCAAACTATAAAATTAGCGTCCGTCGGCCGAACGGGAAATGTGTTAGGTTATTCACTGGGTGTCCGAGCCCGAGAGCCAGTTATCGAAGACGACGAAAACGAAATGAAGACGGGCGACGGAGGACGAGGTTTTCGAGATTGAATTTATTATTGTAATATAGTATTCGAGCCCGGCCTGCTCCTGATATCGAACGGGCCAGGCGGCGAGGGAGCCAATATTTTATTAAGCCCCTATGCAAGACCGTATTAAAACTGTTTAACCTAACTGCCACCTTGACTTATAGAAATCCTCCTGGTTCAGGGGACAGCGATCGTTCGAGGAGATAATATCACAGGAGAAGGTAGCAAACGAGGTTAAAAATGTAAATGCAACCAAGACGAGCCAATCCACACAACGCGAAGACCGTGCTCGGAAATGGCCAAACGTTAAGGAACGTCTACTTAGCCGCCCCGAGTGTAGGCCGTCCATTAGGGGTGTCGACGTCAATTTGGCCAATAAACGTCCGAGACGGTCGTGCGAGGCCCGCCATTGGCCGACCAGGATCCTCGGCAGTTATTGATTCATATATCCAACAGCGTTCATCTTCGGAGCCCTGTTCGGAATGCGTAATTGGACCAGGACTCGCTGATGAAGCGGAAGCTCGTCAAGACGCACTTACAGTATCCATACCAATATAAGTGTACGTGTTGAGCAGACGTGCATCGGAACTCTTATTTTCATCGAAACGGCTCCTCGGCCAGATGCGGCGGCGAAGGGAGAATCCAGACGCCGGTGCCGTAATTGAATAAAAAGCGCCGAAGCACGGTTTCGTTGATGACCACCGCGCGAACGGGCCAAGTACGGACAAAATCTCGCCACTGAGCGGGGCTAGCCGCAATTAGAGCCAGAAGAGAGAATGCCCCCTTGATGAACATACATCGATACACTGATGACCAACCGCCTTCCCCTTCCGCCAAAGTTTCATGTCAAAATTGCTGTCTCGACAAAAAATGGCACCACATGTATGCCCCACCCACATAGCCAGGACTATTTGCTGTTATTCAGTCCCGAGCAAACATGTGTAGGCCTTCATGCAATGGCCGAAGAACGCCGGACAATCCAACGTGCTAATTTTTCATGACTACTTTCTTGTGGAATCAGAGGGCACTGAAGAAGTATTGCTCTTCCGCGTGTCTGTTGAAGCATACAGAGGTAATTAATCGAAAGGTACTCATGCGCAGTGCAATCAGACCTATAGGAACCCACTTATTGTCTTGTTCCACCAACTTTTCTTTGCCTTTTTGTGAGCCTGGTAAAAAAGCCTGTGACGTGCCACTTGGAACATTGGTATGGCGACATTTCAAGGACACCTGTCTCTATGGCCAAAACGTGTCACATGGTGAATCAGTGAGAGCTCTACCTGACAACACGAGTGACAGGGGCGTGTAAGGGGGAGCATCAGATCCAGTTTGAGTGCCATGATAATTATGTCGTGAGCGTTTGCCCTGCTAGGCCTATGTCAATATCGGGTACAAGTCATGCTGACTGGTTCCCTTGTCATTCTCTTGTTTTCGTGAATTGCACTGATAACCTACCATTGGTATCCTAGTCAGTCTCACCTCGATGCCTCCTCCTGTGCGGTGCGGTCGTAGTAAACATCATCAACATATCGACTTGTGAGACGAGGTCTTACAGGCGGGCATCGACATAGACCGAGACACGTTCTTGCTTCCGTCTTACTGAACTTCACGCTATCGGTGCACATCATCATTAAGGCCCAGCTAATAAGTGGGCGCATGTTTCGTGATGTACATATATGTACTGTGCAGTAATGTAAAACTAATTTGTAATAAGGCTATCACAGCTAACATGACAACGAATCCATTTTAGAAGTCAACCGTGGCCATTCCAAAAGGACTTCCGCCTTAGTCCGAATCGTAGATTCGCCTAGAAATATACACCATACCCATCACGTCCCGCTCAACACACCATGACTTACGACATATTTATAGATTCATTTTTCATATGCGGATGGTTCCTTCTTGATAACGTACTGACTTCCCTAGCGAGCCGTTCGACGGCACTTGACAACTCTTCGACCCAACGAGGAGACTTTTCGCTGTACGTGCCATACATTGCTCGTCTTTGCGGAACTGTACCTAATGAACGAGTTGCATGAAATCGACCGGATCTTTGATCTGTACGTACGGCACCAACAGTACCAGCATTCCTCAAAGGGGGAACTTGTCTCCGACCAGAAGAAGCGTACGAGAGAGCCTTCGTGGTGGCCTGCGTCGGGTGCCCATAAGGGATTGGAAGGCGATATGGAGGCGGTTTGGCTGTGACTGTTGGTGGAAGCGGTAAATAGGACCTCTTGGCATAAGAATCTGAAATACAGGAGAGAAAGTTGAGTGGCTTGTTAGAGGGCGTTATTATCACTCACAGTCTGCTGGCCGAGTTCAAAAGGACAAGTGCCTTTTTTGATACAGCTCCCTTACCATAAGTAGGTCGACCAGTCACTATTCCACCATCAATATTCCCACTTTTGACAATGCTCTCACGATCAGGTCCACTCGTACCAAGTGGTCTCTTAGCGGCTCTTTCCAGAATTTCTCTTTTCAACTCCAGTGCTTTCTGCCGTTCATAAAATTGATACGCGCGATCTTCGTATTGCTTGGCCACTTTCGGATCGACAGGTTTGTACATGCTTGTCTCCTCATCCTCAAACTTAGATTTTGGCGGTAGTGGTGGGGGAGCTGAAGTGGGAATCGATGCACTGCCAATCTGCTGCGTTGGCTTAGCAGTCCATTGCATGGCCCGCTGTGTTGCTTCCGATGCCAAAGACCGTTGATTAGGCCGTGATGACATGGTGGCTGTGCCTGGTCGACCAGTCTTTTGCTGTTGGACTACGGATCGCGCGCCGTATCGGTTGTTCACCATGTACTGGTTTATCGATTGATTAGGTAACTTCACACTCGGCGGAAGTGACTGCGTGTGTCTCGTAGATCCTTGGACTGCTTTTAAACCAGCCCTAAGTAGTGTTTCCTCGGTTTTACTCCTTCGATTATTACCCTCCATTCGGCTTGCCCTGTCATTGAGTCCATCCGCACTGCGAGTTCTGGACGGGGCTCTTCGTTTCTGTCTATCGTCTAAGGCGCGGGAATATTCACGTCTGCGGGCTAGTGGGCCTGTAACAAGAAAATTCTCAAGTAAGCAACAAAATCGAGATGTCTTGGCGATGTTGGCACGTGACTTACTGCCGAAAAGCCCGTTCGACTTCATCAGGTCAAACTGACTGTCGTCCCATACATCGCCTACGATTGGCTTGTATCCACGACTTCTTAAATACATTTCGAGACTTTCTTTCGACGATAGGCTTATTCCTTTAGCGTCTCTCAGACCTTCGCTAGCCGTGGCGGCTTTCCACTGTCGCGGTACCTTGGCTCCATAAGCGGCTGGGCGGAACTTTCCGTGCGCTCCAACGTACCATTGTCCATTTTCTAATTCTTGAAATGTTCTGATTTCGTCTCCGAGCATGGTATAGATAGCATGTACAGTCCCTTCGGTCAGCCGGAGCTTCTCGGTCAGGTAATCCAATAAAGTCAACCAATTCGGAAACTGTCGCCGCGTCACTGACACTTCTGTGCCTTGGTCATACATATCACCATTCCTGAATACCAGGATATTGATGGGCCTGTAATTCTTATCTAGATCTTTGCCAATCATGGACACAGCGTCAGCACTGACCCAACGATTCGACGCCATGTTGCCAATGTGTGAATTTGATCAGGTAAAAAGGGAATTGCTCAGGAAACGCCGACTACTCGCACCTTTTTACACCTCAGTACCGCATTGGATGTGACTATAAACGGGCCTGGTGGTGTAAGACTGGAAATGGGGCATCGATCAGGTCTGTTGCCACAGGAGACTAGCTCCGGCCTTAACGCGCGTATCTCAGCAACTGCCCGATCGGACTATAAACAGACAACGATCCAAGCGCATTGGCCAAAGGAGTTTCCTTGCCCGCTTGGAAGACCTTTCAGCGCATTATTTCCGCCAACGGGTACAAAAAGTAAAAAGCGTGAAAATCTTCAGGTTAAAAAATATTTTCAAGTGATGCACTATTTCGAGGTCGATTAGGTCTCGTTAGCTGGAAAAGCTAGACTTATCTGTTTTTTTGGGAATGTACACGCGGACTATTCTTCAACGCGGCAGGCGTGTATACTCCCAAAGAAAACAGATAACTTATCAGCAGGCGCATGGGCTGCCTCCCTGAGCAAGTCAGGCCAGTTAGTTATTACGGACAATAGATCTCGAGATCTTTGTCATCTTGCAATTAGGCTTGTGACCGTCCATATTTGTCGCGCCGTTCGCCACTAACTACCCGTTCAAGCACTCAAGGACGCTTTTGTCCCCACGATGGAGCTTTTACGAGATCTCACAAGTTGTGCCAAACGCGGGTTTTACGTCATTATGTATTTTCCATAGTCGCAAAAGTCAGACCAGAAATGATCAGTGTGTCAGAAATACAAAAATATATGCTACACTACCGAGTTCAGTTTGTGCGACGGTGGCTGCCCAGATACAGATTTCAAAATTTCCGTGGACGGGAGAACTTTTTGAACCAAGTTTTTGTGACATGAGGGAGCGGATGCATGAATTGGTCGTCCTAGCTGCTGCTGACACGCTGGCCAGCTCCAAAAGACGTCAGCATTCTCCATCACTGATGGTCCTGTTTGGACATGCTCATGGGCGAATTTCTGCGACAAAAACGACCCTGAATGTGCACTTTTTTTTGACTGAGCCACATGATGCGTGTGCGATAATATGTACCTTTGCACGTAGCCCCAACAAATTGTTGGCCTCAAGATGGCAAGTATAAATCGCGTACCCCAAGTTGACTTGGGCGAACCAAAAAATACACTCACCTATGCTAAAATATGTACATAGTTCACCCAACATACTGTACACGCTTGACGAGTAGGTACCTTTTTCCCAAGGGGGTGCGTACATGTCTGATGAGATGAGAGAGGTGAGAATTTCGTTTAAATGCAGTTTTGTAAAGTTGCTGCTGTACCTTTAACGGTAAACGTCATGCCTCATCGCAGTATCGATTCTCTGAAGCGCAAACTGATCAAGGAATGGAAGGATTTATCGATGGATTCGGTGCATGCTGCTATCGATTTATGGCTATTTTTGCTGCTATCGCTGGTTGTGAAACATGGAGGCGACAGATTCGAATTAACTTTTTTTGTTCAATTCAGAATTCAATTCTGCATGTGGGTGTAAAAAAGGGTGTATCTTGATCCTTCGATTTCTTGCGCACAGTCAAAGTTGTCGCAGAACTTATGCCACACCCTGTACATGTCGATGTGCTACTTGGCTCCTAAGCATACGATCGCACTGCTGGCAGTGCACCCTAGTACCAGTGCTGACGAGCTCAAGACAATGGATCGCAGCTACACCATGACCCCACCACTGAGCAACATCCCCTGACTACTTGATGCTCAGGCAACGAAGAAAAGGACTTTACACTTTGCCTGCGACGCACTGTGACACTGTATCCATTTTGTGATATGCATCGATTCACTGCTTGTAATACGTCCGTGAAGAGAAGTGCCCAATAGTCGCTTCCATTCTCTCTCATAATATTTCAAATTTACTGGTTAGGAAGATCTCATGGCAGCGTCGGCATTCACTCAACAATCGATGGACATGTCCAGTTTGCATGCGACTGCCGTCACCGTCTACACCGATCGAGCTGAGGTGAAACGGTCGGCGAGTCTGAAGATGGTCGCTGGCAAAAATGAACTCGTTCTCAAAAAGTTGTCTCAAGCGATGGACAAAGACTCAATGCGGGTCGGTGTGAAAGGAAAGGCTACGCTTAGAGAAGTGCTCTATCGAGAGAAGGTAAAGTGTCCTTGCGGGGTCCATTAAACTTCCTAGAGACTCTTTGAAAATCACTTTTTCGTAGGACGACAGAAAGGAAACGATTCAAAAGCTGCGTGAGGACCATCACAAGCTTGATAAAGAACATGTTCGCTTGCAAAAACAACGCGAACTGCTGGACGGACTCGCCGATAAAGTCGGACATCCCATGCCTGGTAACAGTCGGATCGCGCACCATGTGATTTTGACCGAGATCACGGAGGCTCATTTGAAGGGCCTGGAGAAGTTTCTTGACTATTTCATTGCTCGGGCCTTGAAACTAGACGAACAGCTGATGAACGTGGAGAAGAAACTTCGTGCCCTGGACGGCGAGATCCACCAGCTTGAGCATGCGCTCACTGGATTAGGGTATGGCGAGAATGCTATTTGCACTACCAGGATGTCAGCTTCGTTTTAGTGAAGTGTCGATTCTGATCGATGCAAAGGAAGCGGCCGATATCGAAGTGGATATTTCCTACTTTGTATCGAAAGCGTCGTGGAAACCCGCCTATGATTTTCGTGTGAATACGGCAGCGTCCAAAGAACTGAGCATTTTCTACTACGGCGCTGTCGAACAGAGCACTGGCGAGCCGTGGAACGATGTGGCAATGACGCTAAGCACGTTCAAGCCATGTGTCGCTGGGGTACCTACCTTGGGGGTCTTGCGAGCTGGTCTGTATCGCCCTCAGCAAAAGGGAGTCCAGCCGCCCGTGCCAGAACCGACCAAGTCTGAATTCCGTCCTGAGGCTCCTTCTCCCGAGCAACGACCTAGGTAATACCAAATTAAGACCTCGTTTATCTACTGCATGTGGTACAATAATACATTGACTCATCCTTTTTAGAGAAAGCGGGTATTTGGAAATGATCCCGCGTGCCAAGTCGCCTAAGATGGACCCGAAGCTGCCACTGCCACCCAAAGCGGCGCCAACCCCGCCGCGTCCCTCGACGATATTTGTTAATGCTCCGGATGCACAGGTGAATGTAAATTGTTCTTGTCGGGCCAGGATGATCGAGGTCTGACACACTCGGTGTTCTTGTTTTAGAGGATGGATGCCGTGAACGCTGTGTTCAAGATCCCTCGGAATGCTAGTATTCCGTCCGACGGTCATGCCCACAAGGTGAGTGCCGATGCGACCAAGTCAGTCAGCAGTGCTGCAAATTTTCTGCACGTTGCAGGTGTCGATCGCCGAGTTTAAAGTGACCCCTGACCTGGAGCACTTCACGGCGCCATCCAAGGGTCTGGTAGTCTTTCTGACAGCTCGAGCTAAGAACGACTCTCTGGCCTTGCTTCCCGGGCCATGCTGCGTCTACAGGGACAACGCGTGCGTGAGCAATGTCCAGTTCAAGAACGTCGGTCCGCTCGAACAATTCACCTGCAGTCTGGGAATGGACTCTCTCGTGCAAGTGGATTACAAGACGTCCAAGAAGGACGAAGCTAGTCCCAAGTCGTCAGTGCGAATTTGCGAGCAAATGATAAAACTCAAGAACTCGCACAAGATCGAGCCGATCAAGCTCGTTGTGGTCGACCATTATCCGCTGAGCACGGATGAAAAGGTGTTGAAGGTACTATCGAAATCGCTCCTTCCCATATTTAGCTCCTAAACTGTTTATGCACTGCAGGTGGAAGTGCTGGAACCGAAGCCTGGGCAAGGTATCACGATCGTAAAAGAGACTGGGCGCGTCGAATGGATTCTGCAATTGGCCGCTGGTCAGGAAAAGGAGCTGATGCTGAAATATAAGCTGGAGTATCCGAGGGGAGAGCAGATAGAGCTGAATGAAGTCATGCACTAGACAAAAGTGATCAAAGAGATGGCGGTACGGTGTAGATGTCGAAGCACTGCAATGTGAACTGTCAGAGGTAATATGTGGTCGTATTTCTGAGTTGTGTGTAATGATTCTCATCTATGTTACTAGTGTTAAATGAACATGTGGTCCCTGGCTGTGCTTTCGGTCACTCCGATTTTTAGCCTGGGCGTCATTCCAGACTGCGTAGGGCCCGCTTTTGCACTTTTGGATAATTTGGGAAGTGGGTCTCATGCTTGATGCCAGTGACGCGCAGAGGCTATTTTCCGCTTTCACTTTCGATATCCTCGTTGGCCGGTCGAAGAAGCTCGCGAGGTTGTGCCTACCGTAACCGTAACTATGCGCGATATTTGACACTTTTGCACAAACTCGATTTCTTCGACCTCTATGTTCTGATCACCTCACTCATCGACGTCGCCACGCGTAAGAAGAGCTGCACTGACCGCATTCGACTAGTGCAGCTTCGCATTGTGGATTTCATCGAGTCGTCGTCCAGAGCAGAGCGCATGTGAAGAAATATCGGATTTATAGTGCTACCCGTTAGAGTTTAAGAGTGCCCAGTGCAGAACTGTACCCAGCGTAAAAAGCAATTTTGTAATCAAAAAAAACATTGGTCATACGAGGTTCATAGAAAAAACAAACAAAAATACAGTGGTCAAAAATGGTGGCAGACATTGGTCAAACTTGTTTCACAAGAACGGATTTTTTGCAAGAACAATATAATTGTACAAGAATTACTCAATTGCCACCTAACTGATTTCACAAATAATCAACGAAACCAACGTGTCCACGTTCCAGGAGTGGAAATACGCATTGCGCGGTCCAACGAGACTGTGTGCACTCGGTGCTGTGGGCAATGTGTACACCCATTTTTGATTCTCACATGGCATCACACTCGATCGATCGATCAGGCACGCACGAAGCACGCACACACCACTATCAGTCACCGACAGTCATCACTTCTTGTGGAAGGGGGCCAACACTTTCACATCCGCCTTCAGACCAGGCTTGTCCGTGATCGTCACCACAGCCGCGTAGTTGTTGAACTGTCCGCCGTAGTTGGGAGCGCTGAACACCGTTATGCACTGATCACCGCCGAAGAACTTGAAGCCTTCCTTGAACACCTGCAAAACGAAGGGTCATCGAAGCAAATGGAGAAGGAGACACTCACCTGGTGTGCCCGAACGATGAAGGACAGCTCATGCTCTTCGAGGAAGCTCGACAACGCCGACGAGCCGAATTGATGACCAAGACCACGCGGGTTGGGAATGAAGTCTAAAAATGGAGGTCATTGCCGTTTTGGCAAACGAGCAACAAGTCCAAACTCACCGTCGATTTCCTCGGATGGATCGGACCAGAGTAGATCGGCTACAATCTCGTTGTCTCGGGGCGACTGGACGGGCATGGGCAGTTTGCGTATGTCGTTTAAACTCTTCAACTTCTCGGCCGGTATGCCGCCGTGCATGCAAAACACTTCGTCAGCCACCACGGCCGCCAAAGGCATCCACGTGAAGACCTCCTACAAACAGAGATGGTCAGGGCCGCAGAGGATGCAGATAGGCAGCACTCACGTTGAAGTCGTTCCACATCTGCTCGTTGAAGCGCGTCTTTACCTCCTCGTAGAACCCGTACACCTTGTTGATCTCCTTTGCCTCGTGGTTGCCGCGCAGAAGGTACACATGGTTCGGGTAGGCCAGTTTCAAGGTGAACAGCAGGCACATGACCTCGATGTTGCGTGGTCCTCGATCCACGTAGTCCCCTGCAAGCCCCACTCTTATCGTCAGTGAGGTCCCCTCCTCGCGAGCAGGCATTTAACTTACCCAGGAACAGGTAGCGTTGTGCTTTCGGCCAGCCAAAGGTGGAGAAGATCCGCAGGACGTCCCGGTACTGGCCGTGGGTGTCGCCGCAGATGTGTATGGGTGCACTGACGTCGATCAAGGCCGTATTTTCTTGTTTCAGCTTCTTTTTCATCGAATCGAGGAGGAACTTGACCTCATCCGCCGTCAGTGGCTCTTTCTTTAGCGACGCGGGGTCGAGGACGCGGTTGAGGATGACCTGCAACGTTGACGCCGTCTGCGCTTTCTGCGTTTTCTGCGTTTTCATCATCTTCTGCGTCTTATCCGACATTGTGCTCTCGACACGCACCGACCGACGAAACTCGACGAACGCAGCCTCCAGAATGAATAGCTTACTTTGCCACCGCCCCCCACAGTGTAAAGCATTTTTGTGTGCATGAACATTGCGTGCTGTCTGCACCCAAATAAATTATAACTCTTGTCAAAATTCAGACGGCGACACTGCCTAAGAGTAACTTTACGCGTAGGTCGTACCCTCAACGTGTTAGCGACGGGTGTTTTTTTTTTTTTTTGGTTGGGGGGGGGTTTTTGTTTTTTGTGTGTGTTGTTTGGGTTGGGTTTAATTTAAATCGACTACGTACTGCTTTCTAAAGGCATACAATTATGGCTGATCGTTAGCTATAAAACAAACCAAGGGGGCCCAGCCCTTTGCTCAGGCACGCCGCCCCCATGGCACGGCAGTCTTTCAGGGCCAGACACACAAGCGAAGAGCACACTTACTGGCGAGTCAATTTGGCCGTCACTCGCCAAAACCACCTTTACGTTCCTCTGTTTCAGTGATTCTTTCATCACTTTTTAGGAAAAGATTTAGAGTTTTTCGTTATCCTTCAGTATTGTAATACTGTGGAGTACGCACCCAAAAGAAAAGGTCCCACTTTCAAACCTGCTGGCCAGCTAAAATTGCAGCTGATGGAATGAGCGTGTTGATGGCGTATGGACGAGATCGGCGGTTGCCGCTGTGCTGCAACCGTCAAGACGAAGACCACTTTTTTTGATGACGCTCAGCATCAGCGCAAGAAATAACTAGGATGCAAACGGAACCCGCACGCTAAAAAAGTTAGAAGCCGGTAAAGAAACAACACAAGTCTAACGATAAGTTCGCAGGAAATACCTTTATTTGCAGCGATGAGAAATCGTTTAACTCGTTGCGACCGCTACGATAGCACTGTGGTCCAATGAGCTTTACCAGCTGAGGCAGTTTAAGAACAGAGGTGAATGTAAGACTTGGATTCGCCAAAACACTCGCCAGACGCCAAGAGTCAGTCACACTGAATCGTCCTCCAAAGGCTTACGTTTTTCTTGTGCCACTGCAAGTGCAGACATTGACCCGAACACGCCTTGGATCGTGCGGCACTCCGATTGTCTTGCACGCCCTTTCTTACGTGAAGCCGACACCGTAATCCGTCGCTGACTGCAGTGTAGTAGTCGTCGGGTAGCAGCGGGGTTGATTGCGAATAGTCGTACTGACGCGGGGCCGGTTTCCCAGGAACGGCCGTTTGCTGAACCAAATTTGCCATCCTAGACGCGCCCAGCAGGTTGCCGCAGTTCATTGGCATCCAAACTTTTCTCGTACAAACTTCGGAAGCCGATATCCCTTGGATTCCTCGCCCATAAATTGGCATGAGAATTGGGGTCGTCATCTTCAAACTCATATATACGTCCTCGCCTGCTCTGTCCTCGTGAACATACTCTAAAACGAGAGAGGAGAACATGAGCTATTGTTGACGCAAATGTATGAACTTTTACCTTCTGGGTCATTTTCCTCATCGAAAGTCGCAGCGTGATCGATCTGCAACTGGCCTGAAACAAGAATGCTTTTAGTAATTTGATTGTGTCGCTAGACGGCAGCTCAATCTGAATTCGACTTTGTGCGCTAGATTAGTTCTCAAATTCTTGGGAACGTGCAGTATAACCTGGAGGCGCAAATGGGATCACATACTATTCGCTCTGGGTAAAATCCTTGGCCTATCCTGAGGGATACTAGGATAGGCCCATGGAGGGTAACAGAAACGAGACCACGCAGTCCACCGAATCCTCAAATATAGAATATTTTCCAGGCACACACAAGGGTAGTATAGACCCACAATCCTAAGAGCAGCCGCACATGTCGGGCGCACCTTAGGCTCAGGTGGTCCTGGAGCCATATTGCATTTAATTCAATTTAGACCAGGAACTCGATACCAGGGACCGCCCGACGCCTGCCAACCAAACCAGTACCCTGTCGCGAATCGGTAGCCGTTGACGGACGCGTGCCTTGTTGGAGGCGTATGCGTTAGGACACTAGCGTTTATATAAATAGAATTCTTTCGAACCGACCGTCATATTATGCGACATACCTTGTGGCTCGGCAAAGTTCTCCTAGTTAGCCATCAAACGCGCCGCGTCCTCCCCCCCCCCCTCCTGGACGGTCAACCAATCAGAAGCCACCTTGCCGGCCGCGCGACACCTTACCCGGCTACTGGTAAATGAGGAGGACAGGCCAATCGGTCCCTATATCCGTCCTCTAATCAACTCAACTCACCAGACGATGCCTATTCTGACATTTTACTAAAAGGCGTGGATCTTACCTGCACCTATCAGTACACTGGCTCACAAAAATGGTCTGCCTTTTCTACAGGGCCAGACACAAGATAAAAGCCGAGAGCGAGATCGAGGTCGGGTGACTGATTCGGTTGGGGTATCGGCTGAGGACTGGTTTTTAATGTGACTGTAAATCCACTTGAATAATGTCTGTCTGTATGCTCCTCTTCCAGCCTCTATCGTCCACACACTTCTTCACAACCCAGATGACCAGCATAGCGTATGCAACATCGACACAGCATAAGAGTACTCGGATCACCTTATCTGCGTCATCTCGATTTCTTGGCTCTTGCATTGCGCGTCACGATTTCGACGATGGATGTAGAATCTTAAGCAATAACACATTAAATGAGGGATGATGGACAGGAGGCCGCGAAACTTACCCGAACGATACACTTCAGTCCTCCGTCGACCGCCAAGGTGGATGCGTCGTTGTTAAACACGCCGCCGTAGTTGGGCGCGCTGAAGATGGTGACGAGGCGTTGATTGCCAAAGAACTGATAGCCCTCCATGAAGACCTGAAATGTACAGCTATTCAGAGTCACTGGATGATCACATTTAAGAGGACATACCTGATGAGCACGGACCACCATATCGATCCCCAACCTCTGACAGCACCCTTCCAGCTCGTCGGCGCCGAACAGGTGACCCAGGCCACGCGTACTTGGGACGAATCCTCAAGGATGACATGGTATAATATGCATCGGAGAAGTTCACGCGGGGCAGACTTACCCAGAACCCACTCACACGGGTCGGACCACAGAAGGTCGGGCACGATTCCTTCGCGGGGACACTCGGTCGGCATTGGGATCCGTCGAATCTGTTCAAAGTTCTCCAGTCCGTTCGGTATGCCACCATGCATGCAGAACAGCCTCGTGCTGACCAGAGCTGCCAGGGGCAACCAATCAAACACGTCCTGAGACGAAGCGGATTGTAGACCAGACCTGGGGCCTGAGACTCACTTACGTTGAACTCCTGCCACAAGTTGGCATCGGGAAATCGGCGTTCGCACTCTTCGTAGAAGCCGTAGGCGCGATTGATTTCCTTCGTTTCGTGGTTGCCGCGAAGAAAGAAAAAGTCGTTTGGGCAGCACACCTTCAACGCGAACATTGTGCAGATGACCTCGATGCTGTGCTCGCCTCGGTCGACATAGTCCCCTGCAACGAGATAAGTTTAAAAGCCAGGTAGATGCGTCGCTGTTAAACTGCATGATCATCAGTCCCGGCTAGAGTGGCACCAGTCCCCAGCAAGCAGCCCAACTGAACTTACCCAGGAACAGATACCGTGTCGCCGGTGGGAACCCGTTCAGCTTAAATAATCGTAGCAGGTCGAGGAACTGGCCATGGGTGTCTCCGCAAATGATGACTGGTGCGTTGATTTCCAACAACGCCGATGACTGCCTGCGCAGCGCAAGCTTGGTCTTCTGGATCAAGAACTTGATCTCGCTCAATTTCAGCGGCTCTTTACCCAGGACTTTCTGAAGTGAAGCCGTTAGAATTTTAGTAAAGCACAAACAGACATACTGTATGTACCTTCTTCAAAAGACGATTAGCAAGATTCTGCAGCATCATAGCGTCTTTTTGCTTGTGCTTGGACATTCTCTCCAACTGGTCGCACACAGCTGCCGTTGTACTAGAACACCGCCAAGGACCGCCACACTCAACCACTGTTGTAACTTGGCATGGTCCATTTGAAGGCCCAGAACGCTGCGTGAAGTGTAAAGTAGGTCATTGGGAAAGTATGGATTGTAATAAGCGGTCGATGGTCTGCTCGATGGCCAAGACTTATGCATGATTCCCGCAGTTCGTAGAAGTGGAAGACTGTGCGATTGTATCAGACTCACGAGACAAACAGTCATCCGCCAAAATTAGGTGATCTTCATTGTGGAGCTGACTAATAGTTCTGTTCTGATTTACTCACGATTAGATGGTTGAGGGGTGGAAAATCTCAAGCTCTGATACGCACTTCGCCTTCCGCGGCTTTGGAGGCTCAACTCAGATGAAGGATATGGTTGGTTATTCCACCGACACCAGCAGAACATCTTTTCATGACATGCTCAATGTACCCGATAGAATCAGCCAAGCAGTAATCGTAATTTGCTCTTTCCTGATTGACTTTAGTTTGCTATGCTGTGCCTGCACGTCTTGTGGGTACACGACGGGTCTGCACAGATTGAGTGAGTCATATAGATATTTGTTGCTCAGGTTTATCTTTTCTAACCGTTTCGTGGCCCTTATTTGCAATATTTTCGGATATTTCTTGGTCTTCAGCGACACGTGATGCACAATCAGAGCATAGTTTCAACATCTGAAGTGAGCTGCGCATCTATACCTTCGGACAGACTCTTGCCGGTGCCCCGGCCCAGAACGACTGCCATGCCGGCCCCTTTGGTTTGTTTTATAGCTCAGCCATAATTCTATGCCTTTAGAAAGCAGTACGTAGTCGATTTAAATTAAGCACCCGTCGCTAGCACGTTGAGGGTACGACCTACGCATAAAGTTACTCTTAGGCAGTGTCGCCGTCTGAATTTTGACAAGAGTTATAATTTATTTGGGTGCAGACAGCACGCAATTTTCATGCACACAAAAATGCTTTACACTGTGGGGGGCGGTGGCAAAGTAAGCTATTCATTCTGGAGGCTGCGTTCGTCGAGTTTGGTCGGTCGGTGCGTGTCGAGAGCACAATGTCGGATAAGACGCAGAAGATGATGAAAACGCAGAAAACGCAGAAAGCGCAGACGGCGTCAACGTTGCAGGTCATCCTCAACCGCGTCCTCGACCCCGCGTCGCTAAAGAAAGAGCCACTGACGGCGGATGAGGTCAAGTTCCTCCTCGATTCGATGAAAAAGAAGCTGAAACAAGAAAATACGGCCTTGATCGACGTCAGTGCACCCATACACATCTGCGGCGACACCCACGGCCAGTACCGGGACGTCCTGCGGATCTTCTCCACCTTTGGCTGGCCGAAAGCACAACGCTACCTGTTCCTGGGTAAGTTGAATGCCTGCTCGCGAGGAGGGGACCTCACTGACGATAAGAGTGGGGCTTGCAGGGGACTACGTGGATCGAGGACCACGCAACATCGAGGTCATGTGCCTGCTGTTCACCTTGAAACTGGCCTACCCGAACCATGTGTACCTTCTGCGCGGCAACCACGAGGCAAAGGAGATCAACAAGGTGTACGGGTTCTACGAGGAGGTAAAGACGCGCTTCAACGAGCAGATGTGGAACGACTTCAACGTGAGTGCTGCCTATCTGCATCCTCTGCGGCCCTGACCATCTCTGTTTGTAGGAGGTCTTCACGTGGATGCCTTTGGCGGCCGTGGTGGCTGACGAAGTGTTTTGCATGCACGGCGGCATACCGGCCGAGAAGTTGAAGAGTTTAAACGACATACGCAAACTGCCCATGCCCGTCCAGTCGCCCCGAGACAACGAGATTGTAGCCGATCTACTCTGGTCCGATCCATCCGAGGAAATCGACGGTGAGTTTGGACTTGTTTCTCGTTTGCCAAAACGGCAATGACCTCCATTTTTAGACTTCATTCCCAACCCGCGTGGTCTTGGTCATCAATTCGGCTCGTCGGCTTTGTCGAGCTTCCTCGAAGAGCATGAGCTGTCCTTCATCGTCCGGGCACACCAGGTGAGTGTCTCCTTCTCCATTTGCTTCGATGACCCTTCGTTTTGCAGGTGTTCAAGGAAGGCTTCAAGTTCTTCGGCGGTGATCAGTGCATAACGGTGTTCAGCGCTCCCAACTACGGCGGACAGTTCAACAACTACGCGGCTGTGGTGACGATCACGGACAAGCCTGGTCTGAAGGCGGATGTGAAAGTGTTGGCCCCCTTCCACAAGAAGTGATGACTGTCGGTGACTGATAGTGGTGTGTGCGTGCTTCGTGCGTGCCTGATCGATCGATCGAGTGTGATGCCATGTGAGAATCAAAAATGGGTGTACACATTGCCCACAGCACCGAGTGCACACAGTCTCGTTGGACCGCGAAATGCATTTTTCCACTCCTGGAACGTGGACACGTTGGTTTCGTTGATTATTTTTCAAGTGGTTCTCGTCAGTTTCGGCTAACATCGATTTATTTCATGTGTTTTATTTTCATTAGGGGCTGAACAATGGCCTAACTTGGCTTTGGCCCTCCCTAGCTGTGAGGTAATTTGGTCCGGTTCAAAGTATTTCCTTTTCGCTGGGGTTCAAGCATTCCTCGTGTTGGTTTTCCCGTCGCCAGATCCAACGTCATTCGAACTGGTTCACACTGTCTGGGCTTACATGGTCTCTGTGCCACACTCTTAAATCATGGTGTCTGAGTCTTGCACGAATGGACTTGTCTGGCTGTGCTCGTATACCTGGCTGGACCTCGGGGAGGGGGACCTGGTCGGGTAGTGGCTAGGGGGAGCGCTTCGGGGTCTCGGATGGTTTGTGCCTGATTCTGCCCGCTCTCCTCTCCTAGGCCTGGGCCAGACACGAGGCCGAGTGACTAGTTTGGTTTGTGGCAATTGGCATCGAGTTCCTGGTCCGAATCGCACTCTAGGCAATGCGGGCCCAGGACCATCAGGACCTCCGTCAGGATCGACATGTTCTGCCGCCCTCTAAATTGTGAGCATAAATGGCCGTTGTGTGTGGCTAGAGAAATAAACGATACAAGAGGTGTCGCAAGCTACGCGGGTTCACTCTTGTGGCTAAGGCCTCCCACTGGTGTGTCCTAGTACTCCCTAGTATAAACAAAGGATTTCACTCCCTGCGCGGTTTTTCCTCTACGCCGTGATAAATAAACGTGGAAATACGCCTCATCGACGCCCCTTATTTTGTCATTCATGCCAAATTGGCAAGATGAATGGGTATTTTTCATGTCTTTGCATGCTTGGCTGCAGTGTAACTGCGTTATTGAAAGTTAAATCAGTAAGCAAGATGACGAAGGAAATCGCCATGCTCAGTTGAAGCACAATATTCGAGATGCAGGTTGGGTTGAACTTCTTCACAGGATACCCGTGTGTCACAGGATACCCGTGTGTCACAGGATACCCGTGCGTCACAGGATACCCGTGTGTGTGTGTGACCTCCAGTACCATCCATCCGCACATTTGAAACTGGCTACGCTCATTAATTGAGTGGCCACGACGACGACAGTCAACCACAGGGATCGCCTATGAAAGTAATGCAGTGGCCGAGGGCCAAGGTGTCTGGCACTCACGCTGGGTGTGCGTTTACGTGGCGAGTTCAATTCCCTATGAGCATCACGCGTTTCTGATTCTGAGTTTATGCTCGAAGGTTTATGATGGCGCACTTTACAGGGGAGGATTCGACTCCCGCCTCGGTACAAAATGATTGTCGTTCATTGTGTTCCTTAGCCCTCGAGTGCGCTGTATGGTGCTTGGCTATGGATAAAGTATGACATGACATGAATCATTACAATTGATCAACTAAAACAGTGCCTCTACGCCATGGCATGATATATCCCACGCGAGTATTTTGAGCAAGCGTGTAATGGAAGATGAAAGCATGCTGTGATCGAGACCGCTTGCATAGTTTATGCGTGCATACGAGTGCTGGGCTGGTGGGGTGGACTTTTAATGCGCAGCTGCACCCAACTAAAAGACAATTTTCAGGGGACAACATGTACATAGCGGGCTTTTCAATCAACGGGAAAGAGATGGGATGTCGACTGTCGTGAAGCCCAGAATTTATATATTCTATGTCACGCCTGCCTGAATAGAGCCTGTCGGACGAGGTGAAGGGTCCTGTTATAGCAATGACGTCACGCGTTTCGCCACCGGTTCCTAGATGGGGCTCCCTTTGCACATTTCACACGCATGGTAGGGTGGAGACGACGAGGGAAACGTATAGCTGGATCCATTAGCTTCTCTGAACAGCCATTTCAAAACGGCTGCACCGTTTTGCCTGGCGAAGAGCACTAGGCATTGAGCAAGAACTAGAATCAGTCGACTTGTCAGAATCAAATATCTTCGTATCAGGTCACTGTCGGAGCAGATTGTCTTGTCCGTCACAACGCCCTCTCTGTTAGTTATACATTTTGAAGTGGTGCGCGTGAAGTTGATGTAGCAGTTGTTTCAGACTTTGGCCTTGCGTGACATCTGGCCATCGAATCCCTCGTGTCTGTTTTTTGCCGCAGTTACGGGGATGGTAGTCTTCGAGGCGCCAGATTACCACCCCCTCCTTCGAGCCTTTGGTTCTGTTCGGCTCCTCGTTATTCGCCCGTCTAGGCAAGCAGGTTTGAGGCGGTTGAACCTTATTGATTTGCATCAGAAGCCATCGTTAAGGTTGCGCTCAAGACCACTGGCGGGGGTCCACAACGAGTGCTGACTAAGCGAAAAACCTGCGCCCACTTTCACTCTTCTTCATTGCAGTGGGTGCTGGCGGGAGCGAGAGGGCCTTTTTGCTAGTTATAGTCTCGATGGAAAGTGAAACTAGCTCACTTTTGGTCTTTCCGGTTTCAGCACAAAGGCGGTTGCGAGTGTTCAGGCCAGTTTGGTGCTCGGATTTGTTAGGGGATGTCGTCATGAGTCACAGACTTGCGTTAGATACCAACAGAGAGGCCGAGCCATTTCTCGATATCTACTGCCACATTATTCTTTCTTTGCAGGGGATCGGGCGACTATCATTGAATCCGACTGGTCATATACCAGTTTGAGGTTGTATAGTCCTCTGGTCCAACTGTCGCAGTTGGAAGGGTCCACGTGATCCCGTACAGCCCAAGCTGGTCCTATTTTTAGCTTCAACGTGAGCACATTCTTCCAGTCTTCTAATTTTGATTGTTGTCAGGGAGTGCTTATCGAGGCGAAGCCCGTAAACGTCCTCTTGATAGAGCAGCTTACGCTCCGACGGTTCATCTTTTGTGGAGCTGACTGTCAGTAGTCGTTGTCGAACTGGGGCGGCATGGGTCTAGAGTTCTTTTCGTTGCATCGGAAAGTACTGGAAGGGGTGGCAGAACCGGTCGACTTACGACAGAGCAACATTAGGCTACTGATTGGACTACTTATTCTCATTATATATTTGTTGATGGGTGCGGGTATCTATTCAGCCATGGAACTTCCGGCCGAAGACGCTTTTGCCAGCAAATTGAAAAGCGACATATTATTTTTCAAAAAGGAATTCGTTCGTGAGAGCTGTTTGACAGGTGAGTTCTGTAGTGTTGGTGGAAGGGGCCAGCATCGGGAGTGGAGGGAGTGGATAGGTACAGTAGGCGCTACGAACAGTATGTACGTATGCTTCTTCTAAAGCTGGCTTAGTATTCATGTGTGCGTGTGCTAAAGGGAAGCAGGTGCCACTTCCCCGCTGGGTTTATTTCCAGGAGATAGATATTATTAAAGAAATCAATACGGCTAATGAAGATGTCATCGTTTTATTCCACCTTATATACGATCACCCCTTAATAGGCTGTGTTTGAAAAGGGAATACTGCCGCTGTACCCTTCCCGCATTTTAAGTATAAAAGCATTTCATGGAATTGAACCAATGGAGAAATGGTTTCTACGCCGCTCGAATAATAAATCGAAATTATTGCTCAATAGTCAACACGAATGACAAGTGCACAGACAGGGACCTAGCCACTGATGGTTCTGTTCGATCTGGGATTGCATTTTTTAAAAACACTACTCTTGAGAGCTCTCCTGCAAAGCCCGGAAAGGCAGTTCTTTTAAGATTAGGGCCTATCAAAGCAAAAGCTGTCATTTCACTGCTGTGTAGCGAGAAAGCACTTTCAAAGATTCAAGATTTCTGCGTCCTGTGGGACGCCTCGCAAATAAGCTGTTTTTGCGGACTTTCCTCGTTAGTGATTAAAGGCCTGCTGGTTAGGTCAGTGTGCACGGGAGTGTATTCTTAGCCTGATGATATAGTTTCGGAGTCGTCTCATTTTACAAATCTGATTGGCTGGTACAGTAGCTGACCTTTAATCGCATGAATGCTGACAGAGCGACCTCGATTGCTAACCTTCTTATTTGCACACGTTTCGCAGGTGCCTTGACCTTGATTGCTATGCAAGTAAGCACAGCTGGACCGCTTGGTCCTGCCCTGACTACCCCTGCCCTGGCTTCTCTTCGTTTGGAATGAATGAGCCGGCTAGCAGAAGCGATACGGCGCCTTCTTGACGTGAACGCTAACTGCTACAGATTTCCTTCCGTGTGCAAGCGTAGTAGCTGAAACAGCTAAGATATTCCAGTATCTTCCCCTGTAGCGTCTGACACGACGCGGCTTCTTTTAGAATAGGTTCTGTAAGAATGGTTCGACTTTGTATCACCTGTTTTCCTATATTTTACCAAGCCTTATCGAAGAAGTCTGACGATCGTGACGGTCCCATTGATGAACTGGTATCTTGTGGATGGTTTCAGATGAAACTCTCTAACCTTTATTTGCTCCTTTATACACTGCTATGCATAATTTATTTGGCATTTGGTGCTTGCATTTTTATGGCCTTGGAAGCACGACGAGAAATGGAAGAGGAGGAGCTGCTCAAGCAATATTTACACCAATTTAGGACTAATCATTCTCATTGTTTATCGTGTAAATGCATTTTGTTTGGGTTAAATGTGGCCGGTATTTGTGCAGACTGCAAGCACAGTCCAGATCACATTCAGTCCCTCCCGTCTTCCTCGTTTTTGCCTCTCCCTTTTTGAGATCACGGTTCTTCCTTTTCAGATCATGCTCTCGAGCAATTGATCGCCAAAGTGATCACGGCAAGTCAACGGGGTATCTCTGCTTCGAACAATGTTACGTACGCGCCTAGCTGGGGTTTCGCACAAGCATTCTTCTTTTCTGGAACTTTGGTCAGCACTGTTGGTAAGTTGTGTCTTTTTGGTGGTTTATCTTGAAATATAAGATCTTCTGCTCAGGCTACGGAAGCTCGTCTCCGGTAACCCAAGGAGGAAAGGCGTTCACGATATTTTATTGTACCATGGGGATCCCATTGTTTCTCGTTCTGCTGAGTGGATTGGTCGAGAGATTGAAAGCTCCGTCGTTGTGGTGTCTGGGCAAGCTGAACTCCCGTTTGGGACATCTCTACAAACCATCGCAAATCCAACTCCTTCATCTGTTCATCATGTTCGTGCTACTCTTGCTCCTGCTGTTTATCATACCAGCAGCCGTCTTCATGAGCATTGAAAAGAAGTGGTCCTACCTGGACGCCTTCTATTATTGTTTCATTTCACTGACCACCATCGGCCTGGGTGACTACACTCCTGGTGACCAGCCCCATCAGGAGTTAAGGTCGATGTACAAGATTTTCACTACAGGTAATCTTCATGCTGTGTTTTAGGAGTATCCTAATATCTCGCCCTTATAGGCTATCTCATGATCGGTCTGTTGTGCATGATGCTATTTTTGGCCACCATCTATGACATCCCGCAATTGTCGCTAAGCCGCTTTTTCCTACTCCAACGAGAATCGGACGATTCGGAGCGAGCTAGATTAGCCAACAAGGTAGGTCTTGAGTTTCATTTATTTGCTTGGCGTGCACTATTTGCATGTTTGGTGGCCTCGGGGTGCCCCTGTTTGGGAAGTTCTACCATGTGCACTCCGTATTACACTTCGTGCGATCAGGTAATTTTATCTTGATCAAACACTCTCTGGGGCTCTAAGAGAGGAAAATGATGAATTTTTGAGAAGGTAGCTACGGTTGGGTCCGACCTTTCAGGACACGATAGCCTATACCCAATATTCATACGACGGTTTCCGACGAACCAGCGATTTCACATACTCTTACGTATGACTGGCATGCGCTATTATAGATTCTCCTGTGTCTTATTCCCAATTCATTCCTTCTATGCATGAATTATAGAGCATCTCCTATCCCCGTGTCATATCCTCATGTTTCTCAAAGGCATCTGTACATTTGTCACTGCTGATTCTAGATGGCACCCGGGCCCAAATACATGCGCCAAGTAGATGATACCATGGAATCACAAGTTTCACCAGCCAGCACTGCGAGTCAAGTGGCCCCCGAGGACAGTTATCAGCACTACTGAGCGTGTCAATCACACTGATCTGGTCAGCTATCTTCTTTTCTTTTGGTCATGTGTTGCTTCAGGAAATTTGTGATCGTACTTGCCCTAATATTATTAAAAATTTCATAGATAAAAGGGTGACTGCCTTACTAAGCTTCGTGATCTGTGCGTGCATTTTGGTCGAGAGCTAACAGCATGCCGAAAGGACTTGTGTGTGGATTATACGAGTGTGTATTTAGCCGTCGTGTGCACTCAATGAACTGCGCTGTTGTGCTTGTGTCATCCCAGAGAAAGAAAAAAAGGATTCTGCCGTGAGGTATGATGATGACGTTTGTGACCAGTGGGATATCAGAATTGCCATCATTTACTTGCAACCTTCGAGTCATTGTCACATCGATAGCACGAACGCTCGGACCCCTTCACAGCACCAATAAAGGTTAAAGATAAGCGTTTTTGGATGTTGTCACGTGCGAGATTGTGGGCTTGCTGAGTCTGAACTGCGCGTGTTGCGTCCTTTCCAGCAAATGCCATCAGGGCTCGTTTACCTCCTGGATGGTCAGGAATAAAGCCGGTCATGTCGTGAACCTAAAACACAAAATAGGTCGGGGCTCACGTCAGAAGATTTGATAGTACTGCGAATAAGAAATGCGAAATGCGCGATGCACGATGCGAGGCAGGCATGATGAGAAATAGAGCACATCAGTGTGAGCAGGTTTCATAAAACTCAAGTTACCTTGTCATCAACAATAATCCAGCAACTTTCTTCAGTGCAGTGCGCTGCTACTTCGGCCAAGGAATATTCCGCCATGGATTCTCGACACCTTTCCGTCTCTTATAGCCAGCCGTCGAGACGCCAATCCTGGGCCCACCTTGCCAACACGAACTGAGGATCTGATGAGGTCTGAGGACGGACTTAGAGAAAACGGAAATATACTCGGCGAGGGATCTTTCCTATTAGTTAGAGAAGAAGGTGTGCTAAGGTGGCCATAAGATGCATTGCTGTGAATGTGGGTGGGTTTTCTTTCAGTCCGAGCCGGACGGCCGACGCGCTTTCCCCTGCGGATCTCGTAATACGACTCGTTGTCAATATTGAAGTGACTTTATTTTTCAATGTCGATAACATGCACAATAATTTAATCTTTAAAACACAGATGCAATATAATGTACTCGTTGTGATAGCGCTCTCACGATCAGTCTCCTTCCTCTTCTTCCTTGAATTCTATCAGTCTGTAAAAGCGGCATTAGAACACGCGTATTTGATTTCGTTCAGGACCGAGTTTGCTTCGTCAAATGCCTGAAAAGGCTTACATGAGTAATATGTCCAATATCTGGTGCTAATTAGAATCTTGCAACAGAACAGACCACGACGTTTACCTCAAGCATTTTCTCCGCCCGCTTCCTCTTATCCACGACATCAGGTGACTCAGCCAACAGTTCGTCGAAGGTATCAGGTCGATTCAATTTTGAGTGTAGATGTAGTGCTAAGCTATCCTAGAATCGAAGCTAACCTGGAAATCATACTTTCTAGCATTTGACGCAGAAGAGTGGCTACCGTTGTCTTGTTCACCAGCTGAGACATAATGATCTTTGGAACTTGATCAAGAGCTGTTTTCCGAACAATTCTCGTGTAAGATTTCAAAGACGTGGCTGAATGAAGAGTCCGTCAATCTGTGATCGCCCTCAGAAACCATACCACTTACCAATCACAGTTGTATCATGGCCGCGGGGAGCTTCAGCTTGGTGAGATTCACGCGGCGGCAAGGTAGTCACCCCTTGACCATTGTATGGTTTGGGTTTCTTATGTTCCGACTTTGGACTCTCCTGCTTACTGGATTTCTTGTTCTGAGACGGGTCGACAAACCAGTTGGGTTTATCTGGTGACTCGTTCAGCAAATAGTCGTCAATAGGGTCACGTGATTTCTTACTTTTGCCAATTAGTTTCTGCCAAGTTCTATCATCACGCCTTGATGGCTTTGGCGATTTGTCTACGATTGGAGAAACAGCCCAGCATTCAGCCCCAGCTCAGTTTATCCATCGTACACGATTTTTACCTTCAGTATCTTGAACAATCGACAGTGTGCCAGCTTTTTCACTTCGCACTCCTGCCTCATCTTGACAGTACTCTAAACAGAAATCGAATCAGCGTAGACTACCGAAGAGATTTGGCCAACTCGCACCATCCAGAGTGGTCTCAGAAAGACGGCCATCACCTGCTGATTGCGGTGTTTTTGGTAAAGCGCATGCCTTGGCCTCTTGAAAGTACTGATCAAAGTCGCTGTGATTAGTGTTAATGAAACCTAGCTCATTGTCGACGTGTTGTTCTATCTAAAAAAGGGAGAAGCAGGATGAATGGCTAGGTCAGGCCGGATTGCTGGACCAGCTGACGATGGCAAAGTGGCATGTTTTGGAGGCCGTATAAGGACCCAAGTAATTTCTACTTGTGATTTTCAGTAATCAGTCATTTTCTCACCATTTTCTTAGCTTCCATTAGCCGCGTTTGAATAAAGTTCTCAGTTTCTTCAAGGATTTTTCGCATTAGATTCGGATACAGTTGCAAAGTTGCCTGAAACGGACCTCCATACTGGCCAATAGTAGTAGGCAGTCTAAAACATCACTGACCGTCATCTTCTCCCGATTCGTCTCAATAATTATGCCTAGTTCATGTCGAACATCTTCAGCCAATTTCAGACTCGGATTGCGGATTTCTTCAATGTACACTTGAACCAGGTTCTCAAATGCTCGATGCGGGGTGAAGAGATGGGGACGAACCGCCTGAATTTCAATTTCAGTTGCGTTTCATAGAGTAAAATCTGCTGAAACTTACAATAGCATTTTTGACAGCAGTCTCAATGTCAGCATCGTTTAGTAAAGGCTCGGCCACTGCATCTAGCTTGGCTGGAAAGGTGGCGAAGAAGAGCTGGTAAATTCGGGCACCTCCCACCCTGAAAGCAGGAAGTGTAGGTCTCGCAGAAAGTGCACAGTTTTAGCCTCACAAATCTTTCGTTTGTCGTCCACGAGCCATTCCTTCGACAGAGTCTCGCAAGGCGTGGGCAAACTTTTCTATTGCACTGAACATGACGCTGACCTAAATAAAAACCAGCATGCACCCAGAAGAATCCTGACAAGAAATCACACCCACATTATCTTTATCCTCGTCATACGAGCACGCAGCCAAGATGGCTTTGTGTTGAGTTACTCCTTCCATGATCTTAGCTTGAACTTCTGGTATCCATTTCAGAATATGCTGGGCTAGTAGCTGAAAGTTAAAAACGGAGCCAGGTAAACCCCAGATAGTTGGTAACTCCAAGAAGGTACTTGTGAGCGTTTGGATGCGGTATTTAAAGTAGTGAAGTTGGTAGGATAGGGTGTGCGTGAGCGCAGAGTATGCTGTGTGGTGATGTATGCGTGGAAAGCGGAACTGTGGGCCAATTACTCAATAAACTACCCAATGCATTCCCCCGTATAATATTCTTGTGTTACGAACTCTGCCAGGGTTCTGTGCGCAGAAAGTACCTTTAGGTTAGGACAAATCCTTTCTATTACCAATCCCCAAAAGTTTTCCTTCTGATCTATATTTCCCTCACGATCAGGCGAGCATAAATTACCTGACTTAGGCGGTCAGCCAAGAACTCAGTTCCGCTCTGCCCAGCCAGCTCGGGATACGCTTGACGAAAAAATTGCCTTTCTTCTTTTCTTTTTGCTTCGATACTCTGCAACATTAGTTGTCAGTCATATCTAGAACGTAGCCCTACCTCGTGGTGTACCTTTTAAGCTACCACATCGCTCTGCGAACGATTCACCACCCCGATGATTCCTAGCTTCACCTTTAATATCTGGCCGCTCAATGCAGACGCAATAACTTCCTGATGTTCCTTTTCGACTGTGTCAAGTTTGGTCAAAACGGCCAGAGTTCTGTCACCTGAGCAAAAACTGAGGACAGGAACATTCACGATTTACTCTAGTTTGACCAGCCTTACCTTCAGGATCGTATTCTTTAGCCATCTTCAGGGCGTGCGACGTGGCCAAATCAGTGTTGGCAGGTGTGACAGCCAAGATAACAGTGCTAGGCTTGCTAATGTGCGCTCTGACAAGCTCTTTTATTTTCTTACCAATATCGGGTGGCTGCCCTTCCACTGGCACCTAATCGTATACAAAAGATGCCTAGCTTTGCAGCGGTGGTCGAAAAGGCCACAATTCGTACCGTAACCAAGCCTGGTAAGTCAACCAAAGTAAGAGTGACTACGTTCGGCGAAAAGACTTTCAAGACGATGGGCACAGGACTAATATTCTGAAAAATGATGGTGGAAATTTTGAAAAACTAATCGACAGACGGACAAACCTTTGATGAACCAGTTAGACGGTCGGTTTCAGCCTCCACTTCTTCTCGTACTTTCTCGAAATCGGAGTAAATACGTGGCGGATTGTGGTGGCCAAAGGTGGCCCATTCGCTGGCACCAGTTTCTGCTGAAAAGTTGTCCTCAGTTGCATCGCAAGTTCTTAACTTATGATCTATTTATGGAGCCCCAGCTATGGTCAGCTCACATCTGATGCACTGCACAAGCAAAGGATTGATCAAAGACCATTCCTGGCTTTCCCCAACTTGTCACTTACGTTCCTGAACACCATCATCAATGTGCACTAGCTGAAGAATCAACGGACGTCTGGTCACAATATTCTGACCTCGTGGCAAAAAGTCTTTTCCCACAAAGCTTTCCAAAACTGACGTTTTGCCGGAACTCTGAAAAAACAACCTTTATCTTCCATTAGTCTTCTGATCAGCAATTCCATACCTGCGATCCAACCACAACGATTTGAGGCAGGTCCAGCTCGATCTTTCCATGCCCAACAGTACTGCACACTTCTTGCAGCCTGTTTACGTACAGAATCAGCTTATCCATTCTCCTAATCAGCCCGGCACTTGGGCCAGCTCTAAAACTACGCTATGTATCATCGGCCAAGAACATGGCGCTTATAAACCGTGGCTTGTGGCCTTGTTTGAATCACCTACGATTCTCTGAAGCTGAAGCTAGCCTAGAAGCCAGAAACATGATTTAGCGCGTGGAAAAAGTTATCCTGAATTCCATTCATGGTAAAAAAGGCGACTAAACGTAAGCTGGGCGGGTGGGCGACGATGAGCAGTCGAGAAAAGCCAACACTACTATGACTGTTTGTGAGCAGGCAATGTTTGCTGCGGTTTTTTTATAAAAGAGTTGAAAATCTGTATGTGCTAACCAAAAAATTACGCATTGATGATTTGAATCAAAAAGTTTACAATTCGTTTCAGTAAAAAACTAAACTTAACATAAAATACGCCAAAGTCGAACAACAGCCCACTGACAAAACTGACTAATTCCTGCATTTCACTGGTAAGACATGAAAAAATTTTCACAAAAGAAGAAACCAGCTGCATATCATGAAAAATAAGACTAACAATAGGCTACTGCACGCATTCCTACAACAACGCACTTCCACAGTTGGGTACCCAAAAAAATCGACGAAATGCGCGCATAAGGGTTTGTAGCACACATAAAAATTTACACCAGGCAGCTGGAGAAGAGCACTCTCGATAAGCACTTATCATCGGTCTTAGACCAATGTCTTCTTTCCGTTTATTTGAGGTGAATCTCCGCGTGAGTTGTATGTTGGTGGTTTTCCATACGAAGGCGGGCTACTTCCATTCGAAGGGTACGTTTCGACAATTGGTGTTGGGCGACGTTGCGGCTCGTCTCGAATACGTTCTGGTTCCCAAGTATCGTATGGTTGACCAGCTGTCACCACACGCGTGTTAGGTTGACCAGAGGATGACATAAGGGGGCGAGTTTCAGCTGGACCCGATACGGTCACTCGAGCGCTTTCCTTGGCAGGAAGCGGACCAGCTCCTCGTTCGTTTGGTCTGAAAGCAGGTTCGGAATTGTCCATAGATACATGGGTTCGTAAAGAGAGGGCTTACGGTGTTCTGTAGGTCCTCGCCTTCTCGTTTTTGGACCTTCTCACACAGAAGCAGCCGAGGAAGATGCCGATAAGAAGCAAGAGACAGAGCAAGGTACCGAAGACGATAGCTAGAATCTTTTGCGTATTTTCCAGTTGCTTGGCTAAATAGAACAAAATTTTAGTTCTGAGTCTTCTCAATAGCACAAAGGCGATCAAACTTACATCTGCACCATGGCTGATACCCCTTGGTCCAGCCTCCTTGTAAGCAACGGAATTTGGTGTGTCCCTTGACCCAGTGATCTTGGTAGCAGTCGAAATGGACCATATCGCCTTCCAAGTATAGCTTGCCAGTGGGTGGATCGATCATGAGGTACTCGGGGTACTCGATGTTGATCGCACCGCAGCTATTGACTAAAACAGAGGAGAAATTCGCATCATGACTATCCCCCAAAGGGTTCACAATACTCACATCTTTGAGTTCCGAAGTCTCTATTTTCCTTGTATGAATTCCATTCCTGCTTGATCTGAACAGCCAAGACTGATTGTCGCGTTTCGAAATAGTCATACTGGCACTGCACCATTTGCAGGCACAGTCGGTCCATGTCAGCCATCATGAGCGGATCGGGGCAGTAAGGGTCATTGGTCACTGCTCGACAGTGCATGTAATTTTGTTGGAACGTGGTATCGTATTGTGGAACATAAGGAGGATAACCTGCACTGCTCTGCACCCCTGAGAATGGGTAAACTGGACCCAGGAGTGAGGCCTCAGGATAAGTCTCATGATCCTGTGACAACAAGACGAACAAGTCTGGGAAACGAATGTTGTCCACTTTCCCTAAAATGTAATCGACATGTCATCCTGATAGCAAAGACAAATTTTCAGTGGACTTACACATCCTAGCAAATTGAGCAACAGACTCGCTGGAACCGGATGCGCTTCCAATCGATCGCCTGGTGCTCGGATCGATGAAATCGTCTTGAGTCGTATTCGAAAACGTGCCAACGAGACCGGCTAAAGCACTGTCCCAGTTGATGGCACCAGTTGGATCGGGAGCCTTGGAATGAAGACATTTGATTTATACCACCCAAGTGACAAAGATCTCAAATCTTACCAATTGGTATTCAGGTGGAATTGAGACCAGAACGTCCAAAAGACCGTACGATTCCTCGAACTTGACTTGCCTAATGATCTCAACCGCATAACTTTCTCGAATACGCAATCCGATACGAGTTCTTTCCAAAGTGCAATAAATTTCCGATTGTCCTTCCTTCCAGTCGTTTACGTAGACGGTCACTCCACGGAATTTTTGCGTCTTGACCACATCGAAATAACGCAGCTCGTCATTGACGAGCACGTTCAATCGGTACTTGACTCGGCGGGTGTCCTTGCGCAGGCTGAACACCACGCGATCGCTTTCTTTGCTCGAGCCTTCTTGGATCGCCACTCCAGTGATGACGCTGACGTTTTGTGGCTGGACGAGATCGAATTGAGGAATGTCTCGATGACCTGAAATTTACAGTCTTGATTAGATAATGATTTTAGTATTAGTTCGTAATCGCTTACTGAAATCGGTCATCCTGTTTGGATATCTCTCCATGCGAATTTCGATCAAGACTTGTGGCGATGTTGGCACGCTCTGATCTCGATTGTATTGTAGACGTACTTCAGGTTTGAACAAGAAGACGTAAGTCCCAGGCTCGTTAAAAGTGTATTGCAAATTATCGAAAGTAACGAAATGGCCTGCACCCATGACTGTGGCCACACCCGGCGGTCGGTAGTTTTGGCATCCGCTGCTGGGACGACGCCAGTAGAAAAATTGGCAATGATCCGAGACCCACTTGCAACAGAAAAAGTAAGGCATGACATCGTGGTAGTAGTTGGACAGGGTCGGGATCTGAAATAAGAACGCACGATTAGAGGCGTTCTTGGAATAATCTGGAATCGGCTTACCTCGAACTGCTTGGCGAACGGGTACGTGCCAAATTCGTATGCCCTCTGTGGGAACCCTGGACTGTAGGGATAGTTATCGACCTGCACCACAGTCTGATAGCTCGTCTGCATCAAATAACCGTCGCGATCGTAGCAGCAGACTTGACCGTAGTGAGTGACATAGTGTCTGAAAAGTCAGTGAAGTTGTGGAGGCCATTGGCTTGAAATAACTGGTTCTTACCCTTGTACATTTTGAGCAGCCAAGAAGCATTCCTTCGCTCCAACGTACGCATCACAACCGAGGTTCCTGAAGTGTTGAGAGCAGCGCGGGTGAGGCATGTATCGGCCAATATCGATGTTGGCTTGCTCCAGACGACACGGACACGAGCTGTTCGTTTCAGTGTCCATGATGAAGTTCCATTGCATGCCGTCTTCTTGGTACCAATCGATGCACTTGTCCACTGCGATCCTGGCCACGTTATTGTTGTCCGTTCCCCACCACCAATGCAATGGAATAGGCGGACTCCATAAACTAGAAGAAACCAGTGTCCCTCTGACTCGCGCAACGCGGCCACAATCCGACTTACCCTCCTCCTTCTCCTCCGGCGGCTAATTGATCCTCGGAATAGAGTCTAAGGAAGCCGAATCTATACGTCCAGAACTGTCGTTCCCCATCGTTCACCCACTGAGGCGTTTGAGGCGTCATATCAAAGACTGTGTAGTCTATACTACGATCGGTTGGATTGGGCACGCCAGAATTGAGAATAGCAATTTTTTCTAGTACTGGTACAAATTTCTTGTCCTTGTCCACCATCTTTTCTTTGTATCCCCACAAAGCCAAGCGCAAACTCCCGATGCGTTCGTTGCGTTCGTTTGTGAAATTTCCAGGGTACCAGCCGATTCGATGTTGAGGGGGACGCACTTTATTAAACCAGGTTTCAATGCGACCAACGTCCAATTGGAACGGATCGAGACCAGGCGGAACTGAAGTGGGTGACTGATTGTATGCTGCAAACAGCGGTTACAGTATGCCTTACCATAATAGATCGAGCCAACATAGACTTTGTTAGTGCCCACTTGCAAATAAACTGATCTCGTGCCCCATTGATAGTACCGAATCATTTTGCATTCAGCAATGGCTGCATTTTTTACTTTGCAAATTGATGGCTGAAAAAGAGATGAGAAGGTGCTGGCCGTACAGAAAAGGAAGGTCATATTCTTACCTGGAACTCGACTATCTGAAGTATGGGCTCATCAGTTTGTTTGAAACACAGGCCGTTAACTTGCACGTTCACATCGCCCATGGCGTTTACCAAGTCTGGGTAAATGGTCATTCGATCTGAAAAGTTAGTCAGTGCAATCTTTCTCAAAATTGAAATGCTCAAAAAAACTCCTACATGTGCCGGCAGTCATATTGGAGCAGCCACCCTTTCGGACGATATCATCCACACGAAACAAGTATCGGCCGCCTACACGGTGGGGAACGGCAGAAGTCAGAGCCAATTGGAGTGGGAACTTGGAGTTTACTGGATCGACCAGCACCGATCCAGTCTGGTTACCGCCGTTGAATAGGGCCTGCAAAATTAGACGCTCTTTAAAGACCCTAAAGAGAAGGAGTTCGATTCGTACCTTGCATCGTCCTCTTTTGGTCTGGCCGTAAATGTCGGAACCAGCGTATCCAAGCGTGTGATAGTTAAGTATGACGTAACTCAACTGTGCAGCTCGATCTGTTGCGAAGACGACTTGGTAAGTAGCGCGCTAAATCAGATACACGGTCGCATGCACTTGGTACTGTGAAATAAGGGTGGCTCACCTTGGTTTCAGCATCTTCCCTCGAAGCTTGATAAAAAGTCATGTTCTCCCATGTGACCACAAGGGCTACGTCTGGATGGAAATTTCCAGCACCGACCATTCCATCTAAAGAAAGCCAGATGCTACCCTGGTCAAAATCGGACAACTGTACTGCTCACCTCTCAAATCTTCCTTGATCTGATCCAGGAAGTAGTCGCCGTTCGGATCGATATAGTTCTGATACTTCATTTGGCTGCTGACACCGACGGGGATGTTCCTGTACATGTCATTTCTGAATACGAGTCGATAATGCACCCCCTTCTGGTCCATTGGCAGATTAGCCGCTTCCTTTTGTCGGCAGGCAAAAACGGCTATGGTCGCAGGGTCGGGATTAGAGGGCCAGTCGATCACATCGTCGCCCATCAAGAAATCCAGACCGTCTTCCATTACGTCGCCGAACGTAATGTACCCATGGACGGATATCTGGAAAAGCCATGTTCGAAGCATGGGTGACCTCGAGCGAGTGGTCTTAACTTACGATGGAGTAATTGAACTTGCCTCCGTAATACGGGAAGAAGGTGAACAGATCGATTTGCTTGCCCGTTTGGGCTTCTCGATCCACGAGCCTCACATCGCGCGTGCCTGCTCCGTACGGATATAGGTTACGTCGGTCAACTGAAAATACCACTCATTAAAGCGTGCGCTGGTCGGTCGACCCGCTACTATTCACCCACATGTCCACCTCAGAAAAATACTGGCGCGATAAAACAATGGGGTCAAGGGTTACTACCTACTCAGCCGCACTCTCTTGCATTCGTCTGGATGGCGGATGAACGCATGCTAAAGCCTTGCTGATAGCACGATCCCTCACAGCAACTGCACAGCAGATTTTGAAGCACCCCTGGCCGCAGCCAGTCCGCTCACGTTTCAGAATGTGAAATTGACTCGTTATCGGTTCCTGAGTATGCTATGATTCAGAAAATAGAATCGTCTTCCACCTACTCTCCATACTTGGCTCGCTCATTGCTCATCCCCAGCCCCCGAGTACGAGTGAGTCAGTCATCCCATCTAATTTAGTTCACCCGGATGTGGCTTTCTGCTGGAGCCTCGAGGATAAACCAAAATAGCCATTAGCTCAGCATGCCTCGCCGCCTTCACACTGGCACATAAACAAACTGCGAATAATTTGAAGCTCGGAAACTCACCTCCGTAGGAATAAATGGTATTCGCTGAGTACGGCTGTTGGAACGGATTATAATTGGGATTCTGTGGTGCTTGGAATGGAAAGTTCTGAGGTACACTCTGTTGGGGATAGGACTGTTGGAATTGTCCCTCGACGACCTGGCTCGACGTAAATAAAAGTCCAAGGCAAAATGATAAACTGAAAAAACCAACTAAACGATAAACCAGTCGATCGCCCATTTTGCACGGAGATGGAATTTCGCTTTTTTCGCTCTCTGAAAAAGAGAAGGAAAAAAGTAGTTTATAAAGCTCCTGTAAACTAGGTCAGAGTATGAATATAAAATATTAGCTAGTAGACCCGTGCGTCAGGGAATGTTCCCACAGCAAGCTATGTCGAGTCACGATCAGTCCATAGAAGGTAGACTACTGCCAAAGAGTTTGTTACTTCCAGAAACTAGCTACTTCTTCAGCTCGCATACAAGTTTATTCGTATCCACTATACGAATGTGTTTAGAATTTAAAAAGAAGCGAGATATACAAGCGAACCAAACTAGAGGAGTTGACTTGCAAAATACTATCGTCACCTGCCACGAGCCTTTTCAAGCTGTACTCGGGGGGGGGGGGGGGTAGCTCACCTTGGAAGAAATGGGTCCAGGGTGATAGAAGGACTGTTATCTATTCGCTACGCACCAGACCATATAAGCAGAGGATGTTAAAATGAGCTGGGCCAGGTTGGATAGAGTGGTAAGACTGCATCACTCGCTGACACACAAACCAAACTATGCTAACGATAAGTTGAACGAAGGCGTTTGCGAGATTTTGTCCTTTTTGTTTACTTTGCGAGTTATGAGTTAACGCTAAGGCACGCGTTCACCCAGTCCACCGGAGCCAAACTTTGAGTGATAGCGAAGCCATGGCAAGGTTTGTCATAGCGTAAAATTCGAACTAAACCCACAAAAGCGATAAACGCCCACCAAAAGACGCCGGACTGGCTTCAACCGTCCCCAAGTATGTGCATGCTCGCTTGAGTCAACATAAAGTATTCGAATAGGAAAACATGATACGCTTGGTCGAGGAGACTCTCTTAGCGTTCAAGATGACACGATTGCGCGTAGGCTAAGACAGTACTTGCGTGGGCTTTGAAAACGATACTCATCCAAAAGTGAGAGTGATAAAATGAGTGAGTGGACAAGACTGCACGTTGTAGTTGACTCCGTATTGTGCAAGACGGTCCCTCGGTATGATTGCTAGGAGGCCGATTTTTCGACAATGGAATGCCTTTTACGTAGTCCCAGAATGGAACGGCTTCTTGGTGTACGGTGTTCTGGTGTGGCAATGAGGTGCAATAAAAAACAACCCACGTCACGTGCACTTTTCAAACTGGGAAGTAACATGGTTTACGGAGACAGGACAACATGAGCTAAAGGGATCATCATTTCGCCCACGGAAGGCCAATCGAGGCGACCAAGCCTCTAGCCTTGGTCAGTTTATATTAGTGTACAGCTTTATCATTAGGCACCGCCTAATCAATCTTTCCTCGCCCCTGATACAAACAGGCCATACCCTTGCAACTTATCGCTCACATTTCCATGCCGAAGACAAAGTACATTGCTCAAGGCGTATTGGCAGCCTCATTCATTATTGGACTGGCATTCGAAAATCGGTCCCACGCTCCAAGTCCACTGACGTTGATCCATTGATTTAGTCTTCGACCTTTGACTCCGCGACTGCGGTCTTTCGGGGGATTTATGAGCGTTGGGAGCTCACGGAGTGCGGACGGGGCAGCGTTGGCGTCCCCACTACGTCTTGCTAATCATAAAGAATGCAGTGCGGCAGTCGACAAGGAGCATTGTTCCTTGGGTGCCAACTCGTCACTTTCCCTCGGCGCAAGCTCCACGTGGCCACCCACTTTACCCACTTTACCAGTTGTGATTTTTGACAAGTGGCCTGTTGCGGGTGGCAACTAGGATCGAGGTAATTGTCCTCTATCCGTTTCGTGCTTGGGTGACAATGGGGCAGTTAGTCGGTCGGACAAAGGGCGAAGACGAGCAACCTAGTCAAGCGTCAGAATAGGCCAGTAATGTCCGTGATGCTGGTTAGAGCCAACGTGTTAGTGACTGCTTCCGTCTGTCTTCTGATCGATCCTTAGGTTAGCCTTGCGTTCAAAAGTTTTAAATGCTTATTAGTCAATGCATACGCTTGGCCGCTCGAAAAGTCCAAAACACATTTCTTGGTCCTTATTACTTTTAGACTCTTGAAAACGAGTACGCTACTTAGGCGCCAAGGAGGCAAAAACAGATTACGAAACTCGTTATCAAGTCCCCATTCGAACCAAAATGTCAAGCGTACGCAAAAACGTCATTGACGTGACAAGGGTTTTTTGAAGTACTAGCGCCACGTATTAAAAAGCAGATTGGACTGATTGGGCATCCGAGTCGTCCTCGGCCGAACATTACTTGCATTGGTAGAAGTTATGGACAGAGAAAAAAATTGGTTGTGACCATCCTTGGTGACATAGTTCCTGTTTCCGTACACTTGCTTCGCTCTTCGAATATAGAGCGGAAATAATTTCTTCATCACTTTACTGCCCGAACGAGTTGCCGCCTAGAACCAGCCGTTCTTCCTATTACCAAGTTCCTATTATAGCCGCGCTACCTCCGTCCGCGTACCGCATGCACTTAGGTCGTCGGAATTGAGTTTTTGTGAATTTGCTTCTCCTCCTGACTGACAAACTAATGAGTTGCAGATTTTTGGCCAAACGTCCAGCCATGATCGAATAGTGCGCCTTCTGACGTGGTTTCATAAAAAATGAGGCATGGCGTCCTAACTTATTATTGAAGGCCAATTCTTTTACGGGAAACAGGACTGAGAAATTGCTGGGTGATCCGTTTCGGCGAGGTCTCTCTTATTCTTCTTCACTACTCTCCGTCTTCAATGATGTGCTTGGTGAAAGAAACGAGCCGAGCCGAGCAAACTCAATCTTCCGACGATCGCCAGACTCGTATCGTCATTAGAGACGACCGTGTTAGCTACTAGATACCGAGACGGCGTCATCAGTGAAAGATCGAAAAAGGCCACGAGTCTAGCTCAGCAGCAAGGAGAGTGCCGAACTCAACGTCAGTATTGGTAAAAAGCCATGCGCAGGAAACGCCGTCTTGACACCAATCAGGACAAGACACCCAGTTACACTTGTGGCTTTAAGTTTTTTCGTCATTTTCTTGAGTGTATTCGTCACAATGATCCGGGAGTTCACTTTGATACGTGTGTTCGTAACGAGTTATCTCGGCCTCGAGTGCCGGTCTCGAGGGTTGGTCAAGTTCTGTCCTTTTTAAGACTAGCCACGTTTTGGATGCTAGCATTGCAATCATCGGAACGTGCCGAGGCCAACAACGCATCTGTGGGTGCAAACGGGTGGCAAGGCCAACGGCAACAAGGAGAACGTTTTTATTCATCTTGTCCGTTCGACAAATTGGATGCTTGCTTTCGTCGCGCCTTCACTTCTATGGCCGATCCTCAAGCAGCTATGGCCAGCTGCGATGACTACGAACGCTTATCGTCCTGTTTCCGTTATGTTAATTGTTCAGAGAAGGAGACGAGCGAAATTGGGGCTCGGGTATTTCTTTCCGTCAAACATGTAAGATTGCCTAAAGAATTTTTTAATGCTTTGATGACTCGATGGCGTCTTCGATGCGCGACGGCATGCTCGGACTACGAGACTGAGGAATGCCGTAGGAGTATGCTGGCCAAGGATCAAGACACCGATTATGCCCTCCTCATGGAATTACAGTCTTTGAAAATGCAAATGACTTTATTGGCTGGTTCAAGTTCGCAAAAAGAATTATGCGGTAATTATCGAAAAACTATGTCTCGTTGGCATCACTTCCGACTGGACAAGTGCTCGAATGGAGATTCGACTTGCCACTGCAAAAGGGAGGAGAAGCGATTGCGGGCCATCTGCAACCTGCAATGCGATAGATTACAATTCATCGGTGCCAACGCTACTTCAGATCACCGACCACTGCGATCCTTGTGTCTTTACATGCTGGTCTTTCACATTACTGTCTTGTATGGTCTAGGTTTGGGATATGGTTACTCCTAAGGGATAGCCTTCTGGATGGGTGAGAGTAAAATCGTTTGTTTTGCCTGGCAGACTGGAATGCGACAAGTCGTGCTCGCACGCCTTCTAATTCATCATATAGGCACGGGGAGTGTAGGAATAGACAGGTGAAAAAAGGCAGACGCAGTCTTTGGACTTTTAAAAGTATTTGAATAGCTTATTCAAGTGGCCTGGTTACATGGGCGCCCGAGAAACTCAATCGGCTGCATCATGAATGATTGAGTCCGCATTCGTTGACCATTTCGCGCTTGGATTGGACGATCGGAAATTGAAAACCCGTTGCTAGCTATTCAGTAGTAAACAAAGTCTCGGTGAGATAAAAATGATGGAGAAAGTCGATGAAAAAAGCTCATCATTTTTGTACAACAAAGACCATGCACCGTAGTCCAGCAGGCAATCAATTTTGTGCCCCCACTGCGTTTTCGAATTGAGTACCTATCACCTCCTCGTAAGCACGGGGTATCCAGATCGTAATGGAAAGTGATCGCGAATGGGCCAACACTTAAGCCCATTTGGTTGTAAAAAGGTGATGGAAAACCGAAACAATGTCCTCCCTTGCCGGGTCCTCTCTTCATAGAACATCGTACGAAGCAGCTGCCTGGATGCAAAGTGCAGGCATAATCTAATTCTGGTCTGATACTAGGCATATGAAAGGCGGACTCGATTATGGGGAGTGAATGAAGCTTCCCCCGAGAAAGGCTGCAGCACAGGGATGGCCTCGGAGGGGGAGTCATACATGGAATACTAGACAAAGTGCTTCGATTTGTATTTCGCAGGTTTCGATACTTCTCGAAAATTCTCTTCCTCTCTTGGCTGTGATAAATTTGTTTTCCTGCCTCTTCTGCTGCACAATTTGAAGCATGCTATGTAGTGCTTCTACAAGTAGAAATTCAAATTTACCGCGCATGCTTTTAGTTTGTCTGCTAAAAAGCGGCAAGTGAGAAATTTCGGCTCTAATTTGCAGCTAGTGCGTTATTTTAGCTGCGCTTGTTGGAAAATGCTTTTTCTCACGCGCTAGCAAGAATAGGAAACCTAGAAGACGAATTTTTAAAAAATGAGGACTTTCAAACTAGACCGCGTATTTTTTCGCCGATTTTGGCTTCATTTGAAAATGATGTTCCCAGCAGTTATCAGTGCACCCGTTTTCTTGTCATTTTATGTTTTAGCTGCAAGCGTTTTGGGTAAGCTTAGAAAAATCATGTATTTCGTATAAGTGCAACCTGATTCTGGTTTTTCAGATCAGGTGCTTTCGTATTATCTTGGTATCGTGCCTTCGCAGTTCTATGTTGCGCTGGGGCACAAAAGTCAGTCACAGTTCAATAGCATAGCGTGGAAGTCGGTCTGCATTGTTTTTGCCAAGTGCTTGGTAAGCGCGTTTCTGCTTGTTTTGGGTAGAGTAATATGTCTTTGCTGGATAAGCAAAGCACGGGTTGAGGATTCCTAATGAAGATTTGAGTTGATTTTGGCGAATGATGCAGTATACGACAAGTCTATTGAAAAGAGGAAACCTTAGTACTGTCTTTTCGCGATGCTACGAAACCATGCTCTCAAGTTATCACTTGTCTCTCTTAGCATTATAGTCCTGCACATGCAGCTCTGAAATCCAATTCAGTGCAGTCATCCACAGTACAAAGTTGTAACCATACTTTGCCACCCGTCATCTATCAAGCTTGTTCTTCACAACTGTTGTACTTTCCCCTTTTATCTCCTTGGTTTTAGATACATACGAGATCGTTTTGTTATCTTATTAATAGATTATGACAACGGTGAAATTCGCCTCTTCTATTTTATACGTTACCTGGCGACGTCTGATCTGCCAGCGCGTGCACGCCCTCTATTTTAAAGGGTTCGCTTATTACGAGCTCAACGTTTTGAAGAAGGAAGAAATAGATAACGTGTAAGCCGAGCTATCTTTTACGGGGAGTTGTTTCTATTATAAACTTCCAATTTTTCAGGGACCAGCGCATAACTCAAGATGTCGAAAAGACATGTAAAGTTTTTGGAGAAATATTTGCAAAATTGCTCATTTCCCCGTTCGTCATCGGCTATTATACTTATCTTACTTTTCAAAGGTGCTACGATTTTTTAATGAATGGTGGCAATGTTGAAAAGGCATCAATATTTTATTTCAGCTCGGGGTATTTGGGTCCAGTGGCGATATATGTGTATTTTGTGATAGGAACTGTTCTGAATCGTTTTATAATGACGCCTATTATCAGTTTGGTGGTGGAACAGGAAAAACAGGAAGGAAACTTCAGGTAATAAGACTTAATTTTATTAACGAGAGATCTGTGATGTTAAAAATCAGATCACATTGAAGGATGATGCAATGAGAGCGAGCTTGAGGTTTTGACCTGTAAAGCACCGTCGTAACATCTTTCTTTTATCTCTGGGTCCACAATACCAGAGGGTGTAGCCAGTAAAGCTTTCGCACCACGCCATTAACCCATGGCAGCCATCCAAGACTTCCGACCTAGTCCATGGCCAAGACAGGTGACACCCCCCCCCCCCCAGCTTCCGGCTCCGTGCAGAGGATCGACTGCCAGTTGACCCTCTGCAGCTCGTCCGGACTGTATGCTATTTTATTGTTTAGGTACAAACATGTAGCTGTGCGATCCCACTCCGAGGCGATCGCATTCTTTCAATCAGGGCCACTGGAAAACTATTTGACAAACGAAAAGCTCGAAACATTGGTCAATACGCAGCAACGCCTTGTTAGTTGGCAATTTCCACTCAACTGTGAATACTTGGTGAGCTGTGGTAGATTCAATTGATTTGCTGTTTGTTTCAGTATCGACCAGCTTGTTCGATTATTTTGGCGGCATACTCAGCTACTTGGTGCTGGCCATTGCCATATTCTTGCTGCACTTGTATGATGACGTGGATCCAGTGGATTTGACTGGCATTGTCAGTCGGGTAAGTAGGAGCTGTGATCGTGGTCAGGGGGGGGGCTGACTGAGTCTGTACACGATCAGTAGCTGCACAATTCTACTGGTCGGAGCTAACAGTCTTCTCTTGTAGAATTCGTTCTACTACATGTACCTCATCAATTCATTTTCAACTTTAATCGACTTGTCGACAAAAGTCAGTAATATGGCCGGGACGACTCACCGGTATGATTGCACTGTCTTGTAATAGAGCTGCAGCTAAAGCTAGATTGTGTTACAGTGTAGCCGAGCTAGTGGAATTTCTGAATGCGTATCACGTCAGTAAGGACGATTACGACGACTCGCAATCCCCGAAATCGGTGCCAAACGGGTACAGGTAGTTGTGCCTAAAGTTATTCATGCCCAAAGTTATGATTTTGTTTTTAGCTTCTTACCCAATCCGCGTTTGGACGTTGCTGACCTTAATGTCTATTTTTCGTTGAATTTTGTATCGTATAGAGCTCCAGGACGTGATACTTTCCTTGTGCATGGTGAGTTTCTGCTATGAGAGAGAATGAACTCGAATCTGGGAGAGATATTTCCTTTTTTGCAGAACTATCTTTCAATATTGTCAAAGGAACCAGGTTATTGATTACGGGTGAAAGTAGCAGTGGCAAGACAACCGTTTTGCGAGTCATGTGCGGATTATGGAAGACTGAGTCGGGTAGGTTGAAAATTTAATGTGCATTACTTGAAAATTTGCTCAGCTGTCGTTGCAGGTGTCGTTTCATCCAATGTCATTCGCTCGCCTCGTCACGTGATATTTCTACCTCAAAAGCCATACTTTCCGAGCGGGAGTTTGCGACAACAAGTGGTGTATCCGTATCGAGCTGGGTTTATTCCTGCAGGTAAAGACAGTTAAGGAGTTTAGGTCTGTAATGCCTGAAGTGGTTTTAGGGGCAGAATTTGATGCGATGATCGTGGAAGCTCTCTTCAGCGTTCGGTTGGACCATTTGATTGAGCGATGCGGTGGTCTGGACGGTCAGCCAGACGGGGACTGGTAAGACCGTAGAAAAGATGTTTCATGTCTTGGCGTCCAGCATTGTTTTGTTTTAGGCACGATGCGTTATCGCCTGGCGAAATGCAACGGTTGAGCATGGCGCGGGTGTATTTTCATAAACCGGAGGTCGTGTTTTTGGATGAGGCTACGAGTGCTGTTGGAACGGACATGGAAGATATGATTTATTGCAAGCTGTATGAGGTGAAAAATCTATTTTTAACTTAAAATTTGAATAACCTTTTAGAATTAGGATTTGAGACAGTGTAGATGCAAATTGAGATTATATTGATTTTCTTCTAGCTTGGAATCACGTACGTTAGCGTTGGCCATCGACGCACGTTGCGAACTTATCATACCACACGCTTGCACTTGGATGGACTCGGGGGATGGACAATGTCGGAAATCGCGGATGACCCCAATCTAACACACGCAAGTAGCGCAGAAGGAAACAGCAGCTTCGGTGGAAGTAGGAACACAATTTCCAGATTGTAAGCCGTCATGAATAGGTTCCTTTCTGGTTGTAGTGTTTGTGAGCTTTATTGCAAATACTGTCAATGCTCATCACGTTATTTAGGGTATAAACCAGTATTGGGTGGTTTGTTTTTTGGTTGTGCCGTTTTATCGAGTGCAGGCATAGGAAAGAAACCAGCTTGACTGGATGGACTAACATGAGGCCCGAGCGGAAGTCGAACCCGCTGGAACACTAGACTGGTAATCACAGTAGGGCGGGTTCGATTCCCGTTAGGGGATCAGGTTTTTCATAGTCTTTCTAGTTCTCAAAACAAGTTGAGCATTTTCAGTTTCTAAAAATTGAAAAGTTGCCAAAAACAATTAAGGTTGACTGTACTAGCAGTTTTTGGTTGTCGAAACCACAGGCCAAGGTACGGGCGTAAAACTACAGTCACGTCATAGACACACCGCGGCATAAAGCGACCTACTCTCACAGTTATCGACCTAGATCATGCGCACACACCCATTCCTGCCATTTTTAGCGCCATTAACTGGAGATGCTTATACTGTACAAAGAAAGGTGCGCCTAATCGATCTGTAAGCAGTAAGGTAAGAGAAAGTGAATGAAAGAGTCGACCTGCCCTAAACAGTCTATCCCTACACGGATATACATTATTTACATATGAATCACGTAATCGATCAACTGGTTGAGTATTGCGTGATAATATGGCGCTACCCTGAGGACAATGGTAAGAATGCAGTGGCCAGTAGGACGAGCAGCATGGATGCCATACTCAGCAACGTCGTCGATGACCGTGCGGCTGAGGCTTCCAAGCGAAAGGATACGTTTTTGAAATGTTGGGGAGTGAAATCGTTGCACAATTTTGATCGACAGAACATTTGACCCCTTTGTTTATAACCATAGGCTTTATTGTAAGCCCATGCGTAAAACAGATCGGGGCGACTAAAATTTCTGCATCCGAGCGATAAACGCACGTCCTTCACTCTGGTCTCGGGATCGTGTTTCTCAGACTCGTCCATGGCCACTAATGGCATGACAGTACGCTCGTATTCGGCGTAGCACACATGGCCGTAGCAAGTACGATTAGCGCCAGTGCCATCGTCCTTGAGAGTGCTATCAAAATCACGACACAGCACGGAAGCGACCGATCTATCGATCTTGCGAGGGATCGCTGCGTCGGATATGGGCTTGGCACTGCACTCGTTACTCCGGCAAGTACATCGCCAACGTCGTTCGTAATCCAATTCTTCGCACAACCACTCTCCAGGATTGGCCGATAATGCGGCCGCCCGCTCAAAATATCCCTCATAGTCGACAGAGCCTTGGAGCACAGCATCGTTGCCAGCAGTTTTTTCAACCACGCAATGAGAGCGGCTGCTCACATTGCACGGAATGGATGAGAATCCGTGCTCGAAGCACAGGCTGTTATCGCTGGAGTACAAACATGATAAGTGTCGTAATTGGAACGTGCTAGCTCGTCGGTGCGAGTCCTTCGCCTCCAATTGTCTGTGGTTATAATTACAAAAGGGTTCCGCGTCACAGGCGCAAGTGTAACCCTCTTTCGCATCCCCCACACATTTTCCGATAGCTGACGAATGAAATTCGGTCGAGCATCCACTTTCCACGTATCGGACCTCGTGCAATGACCGATCGAAGATATATTTATTATAGCACACGCCAAAATCGCATTCAAATATGGCTTGGCAGGGCTTTCTGCCGTAACTGGGGCAGTACTGGCTATTACAAAGAATGGCTTGGGTGAATGGGAGTCGGAGAGGGGAGCAGAGAAGTAGGAGGCGGGTAATTAGCCACGACGAAATGATGAGCGATGACGGTTGGCACCGCGGACATGCACTCATAATCCGTCGGCAAATCTGCATTCGATTACATGAGTAAAGATTGTAATCGCAGGTCAGTCGAAGCTTAGTGGATTCCGAGGGCGGCAGTGGCAACACGGCTGGCTAGTCTCTTTTCAAGCAACTGGACACGTTCGGTGGCAGCTTTTCGTTTGAAACCTCGGCGGCTGCTCGTTCATGCCCTTTAGCCGATGTTCTTCGTGCTAGCCGTTAGGGGCACCGGGGCGGCACCTGCTTGAGCACTTTCACGTGTTGACGTGAGGGAGGAGGGCGAATAGGGCCCATTCGTTTTCGCATCAGTCGGCTTGTCGCCAGCCGAGTGTCGCATCAGCGGTGAGCCGAGCCAACTCACGAGTTGTGTCTCAAATCGAAGTATGCAGAGGTTACGTCGAACTCGCTCAGCACACGCGCTAATTCCTAGTCGGACGCACGGTTTAGATGGACAGCATCTATCAATTTCTCCCGCCTTGTGCTCGAATATTGATTCGTAATAGCGCCTGGCCGGTTTCGGCGCGGCGCTGGAACCTTAAACGAATGGTACCTAGGACCAACCAAAGTACTAGATCCGTCAGCGATGATCGTCCTAGCCAATATATCCGTTCTTTAGAGAGCTTGCATGGCCGTCAATCGCCGCCGTTGCCCGAGCAATGTGTTTTCGCTTTCTCCAAGCTCGCCATGCCTCCCACCGGCAGCCGCCGATTGAATTGCATCCATCATTTTCAGTTGGCTCGTTGCTTCTATTGCGCTCTTTCGTCCGACTTCTACCCACTGCCTAACAGGGCCGTCACGGTGCCTAGTCCAGAAATGGGACCGATCAACTCGTAACCTTTCAATTGAGAATGCTGTTATTTGCAGCCCCTCCCCGTTAGCACTCACTGCGTTTCGAGTACCCTATTCACCCGCCGACCAACCTGTTTACAAGGAATCGCCATCCCTGATTTATAATCTACTCCTTTCCCTCCGCGGGGAGGACTCTTGGCGAGCTCACTCCTGCGCAAACGGTCCGGTAATTAGAAAGGATGAAAGACCAACCCATCTGGGCCCTAATAAAATGGAATTAGCCGTCGCCGCCTTTATGATTATATCCACTTGTTCGCACTGACAGCGCAAACATCAGATTGACGTATGGTCCCGCCCGTAACAGTCCAAAGCCCTTACACGGCTTCATTAGCGGTCAAGTAGTGTAATGAAACCCAGACCCAGAGCATTACTGTGACCAGCACGCCTGGCGGTTGGGAGTAATCGATACGTTCCCCTGGCTGGGACGTCAACCTCTTCGGTTGGTGTTTCTAGAGCAGGTATAGTCGCGAGACTTGCCTACCTCCAGTCGGAGTTTTGTCTCGACTATCTCCCGCCGCCTGGGTGCGCTGGTTACATTACCCACGTTCAGAGCCAGTCTGTCGTCTCATACGTGCTGCAAAAAGAGGTCTGTATGTTAAAAAAATAAGAGTGGCTATGATTGGCAAAAATTGGAGGAAAAGACCACTCTTGCGCCATTTATCTCTTGGTTGGGTGACACTTTCAATATCTTTGCCAATGTGCAATTGGGTCTTTTCTTTCCCAACTCGCCTTGCCATCACCCTTATCTGCGTACCTTCATGAAGGCTTCTTTCCTTGTCCGCTCGTTTTCCGCAGTCAATATATCAGAGCCGTCGGGAGGGAATCAATCTTCTATATTTGTGGACAGAGTCACGCTAGCAGCTGGCCAAGAATATCGAGAAAACACGACCCCATCGTGAGTAAAAGGTAGTTACGAGAATGTTGACGTGGTACTGGCCCCTCAGATGGCTAATAGTGGACAATGCAGTCTGATCTTGGGGTTTGTCGAGTGCAGTCTGGTGCTGGGACCTCGCTGACAGTGGGCAAAAATATCAAGTGTGGAGAAGGCATGTGAAATTCGCGACTCGGTCACCGCAACGTCCTCCCGTGCAGTCGCCATGGTAGACGAATGGTCATCAACAAACTATACTCACGCTCATACGCGGGTTCTGACTTACCATATCAAATGTGTCATGACTAACAGTAAGAAGACTCAGACCCGACAGCCTGTTGTAAAATTCGACTGCTGTCCTGTTCTTAGAAAAACCCACACAATGTGATGTTGCAGGCTAACCTTTCTTCTGGGACCCATAATAACTCATTCATTACAGCGCCAAGCCATCTGCCGTTCACGACCAAGCTCCTTGTCGGGTTGCTTGGAAAACTTGCGATTACACTCAAGCCAGGGCTGAGAGACTGCTGAAACTGCTTCTTCTACTGTATGTTTCGCACGTCAGATGGGGCGTACAGCAGGTTTGCTTTCCATGTTATTGATGATGGTTCACCACGAAGCATCTCTAACCAGTAGTTGTTCGCTCTGGTAGACTCTGAAGTGTGAAGTGTTAGCGCAAGCGACAGGTACCCACCCTCTATTCGTCATCAGAGCGGTAACAAGTGCGGTGCGGTTGGACTCGTGACGGACAGATCATGAACGGTTTCATGACGTTGGTGAAATTATTCTTAATTGCCATCCTGGTCTCGCAAATTTGCGCCCGTCCAACCATAACGGCCTCATCGACTCGTCGAGCAGTCAAATCAGAAAAGATCAGTCTAACTGCCAGTCAGTCTACGGGAAAATCCAGGCAAATTACGTCGGTCCCGTTTTCGACAACGAAAAAGGACAATCAGTCAGGTCTGCCCAGTTGGATCACATACGCCTTGATCGGTAGTGGTGGAGCGCTGGTGCTGATAATAATCATCATCGTGGCAAGCTGCTGCTTGTGTGGTCGAAACAAGACAAAACCCTCGACGCAGAAGCAAGTTAAAGGCCAACTTGGTGTCAAACATGCCGAATCTAAAATTGCTGAAACGATTCCCGCTACGTCGATAGATGACACGACCAAGAACGAGGCGGGTGGCCCGACAACAGATCTCTCGAATACTTGCCAGCTGGTCTCTGAATCTCAGCGAGTCGAATCAAAGGTGCCCGAACCGGCAGCTACCAAGGCGAGTTTTCACGAAGTCGTGAAGAAAGAAAGCTCAGCGAAAAGGCCGCAGCCACCAAGTTCGGCTGTGAAAATAGGTCAAACGGTTAATGCCAAAGTGCAAGCGACCACCGGTCACCTTGGTCAACCAGAAGAGAAAATAAAGAAGGAAGCGCCGGCAGACAAAACGCAAAGCAAAGCGAAAGGTGAAAAGAGAGGCAAGCATGGCGGTTCGAGCTCAGCAGATTCGCACGAGCCTGGATCGTCGGACACGTTGAAAGGATACCCAGAATCTCCGGACGACAAAATGCATATGTTGTCCCACGCTGGGAAAGCAGATCAACCCAAGCAGACCACAAAACTCTTATCCTCATACTCGGCTCAAGCCATGAGTTCTATGCTTACCGCTGAGGAATGGTCTGGCTTTATGAGTAAGTGATGACTTTGTGATAAATTCTTCCATCTTCTTGCCTTCTGCAACTTCGATATGTGTGCTCACTGCTGTTCTCGTTAAAGCTGGCAAAAAATGTACTCGTACCTTAAAATGACAAAAAAGGGATCGCTGATCATTTTATTCATAAAAATACCCAAAAAGCGACCAGCATCGATACACAGACACATTACATTACATACTAACAAGAGAGAAGGGGTACGAGCAATAAAGGAAGACAATGAGTCAAAGAAATGAAAATCGATGCCTTAAAATAAGACGTGAATAAAGATGTGTGTGAGGACTTACGCATCAAAATGATAGACATGCATGTGATGCTGTACATCGTACTCTATGATGAGTGATGTCTTCAGCTACGAGTATCTGGATGCTGTCTGACAAAAACGAATATGTACAGGGGCGTTTCGATAGTGAGTGAGAGGTACTGTACGTCGACCTCTCGGGTTGATGTTTCAGGCGCAGGTACTGTGGCGAGACTTGCGTTGCACCAGTAACGGGGTGGAACTTATGCTAATCCTAAACGAGAACATGTTCATGCATCGGAGGAGTTGATGCCAGGCACAGACTTACCCAGAACCCACTCACACGGGTCGGGCACGACTCCTTCGCGGGACACTTGGTGGGCATCGGGATCCGCCGACTCTTTTTTAAGTTCTCCAGTCCGTTGGGTACGCCACCGTGCATGCAGAGCGCAGTCTCGCGCCAACCAGAGCTGTCAGGGGCAAACGTAGTAATTGTAATTTGCTGTTTCCCTGCTATGTCGATTACGATTAGTTTACTACTTAAGCAGTCTACTTTCATTCTTTGAGGTACATGGGGCCCCTCTGGCCACTTTGAGATTATACGGACTGGTAGCTAAACACGTTAGTTGCGTTTGTCTTTTTTGAGCATTTCACGGAGCTCGTAGTCACAGAAATTATGTAAAATATGCAAAAATATTTCTTAGCTTCTTTGCAGAAAACTATTCTCACTGATTTGCAGTGTTGTTGTGCGCGAATCCATAATCGCAGAGACAAAGTCGAAAAACACGAAATGCTTCTTTTCCTTTGGTGTAATGTTTATGACAGGCCCGTGCGCAAGTATTGACGTTTCTCGACGGCGGAGAGTGCTTTGTTAGTTCTTCGCCTCGCGTAGGAACAGACTTGGAAAGGAGAACCGGCTTCCTTCTTCTACAGGGACCGACCGACGATGCAGTGCGTTCTGCTCTCATGCAGCTAAAAAGCAGCAGAAAGAAACGCTGCGAAACCTTTGCTAACAAAGATCGTTTGCTGGTGACTGGAGGTGACGATGAACAGTAAACTATCACGAAGATTGCTGAGTCATTTTAATTTCGCTTCTCAAAGTTATTTGTGCGCTCGACCACTTGGCTCGGGCACTGATCACTTGTCGACTGGGACTGACATCCCATCGCGTGAAAAAATCATACTTCAACCACTCACAGAAAAATATCGAAAAGAAGCGATGCAGCTCTTATTATCTTCTTTTAAGGTAAAGTGTTGAAATTTTCAGTTCCCGCTTTTAACTAAAACTCTCTGTCGCAGTAATATGCCAACGAAATCTGATTCGCTTTGGTTCTCAACTTCCAAATCTTGCATTTCAGTATGATGAGCCGATGACGGGGGCCATGGAGAAACCACTAACAGATGCCCAAGCTGAGCCAGTATTCGAAAAGTTGTTCATGGAGCCAGGTCTGAAAGATGATGTTTCCATCGTGGCCATTGACAGCACCCGTGATGCCCTGGTCGGAATATATATCAGTTCGATTCATCGACGTTCGGACGCTGACCAGGACACGTATCAGCTGGCCGATTCGAGCAACCCGCTGGTCATCATTATGGACTTTCTGGACATAGTCGCCAGTGGAATATGGGATATGCTGCCACCGGATGTAGACGCTTTTGTGAAAAACGACATAGCCTCTGTGCTACCAGACTATCGATGCCTGAAGTTGGGAGGGGCCATGAAAGAATTGAGTATAGAAGCCGCAAAACGGAAAGGGTGTCAGTACGCCGTGGCTATCGCAACGGCCAAACAGTCGCAACGGATGAATGAACGATTAAATTTCGAGCTGTTACGATTCATAAATTACGCTGATTATCGTGTTTTGGGCAAACGGCCGTTCGTCAACATGAAACCACCGCACGTGAGAGCTCAGCTGATGGCCAAACGACTCCTGTGATTGGTTAGTACATATCATATAGGTTTCAGGTACATACTAACTGTGGAGCTTATAGGATATCAAATCTTTTACATGTGGTTTGCGCAACCACCAAATCCGTGTTCGAGTATGTGTTTTTGTGGTGTCACACGGGAAGAGCATTCTGGGCTTTGAGAGAAGATGCTGGTGTTTACATTACAAGTTGCTGATTGGACTCTTCAGACTTTATCACCGTCTGTAAGGCGTGGTTTTGGGCATGATGAGGCTGCTTTGCTTTAATCGTAAGAAGACAAAATGTCACTATTGACCCCATTATGTGGAATCACTAAAGTGGCCATGTCAACTGACGATGAGATCCCATCTTGTCGCAGGATGTGTCTGACAATGGGAAAAAGTGGCTGCTCTCTTCAAACCCTAACCTGTAGGCTTTTTAGGGCTTATACGAAGCTTCGTGCAAAATACACTTCTGTCGGAAGTGTCACCATCTGCCTGTCGTACATGTTCATCTTCGTGTTTTACCCTCATCTTCAAAATCGGATATGCGCGGTCGTGGGCGCCGTGACACCTGCTGAATGAACCAAACCAGCTAAACCACGCGGCTGGGACACAAGGGCCCAAGAGATTTACTGTATACGTAGCCGACGAGAGCCTATAATTCAGGCAAGGGTGACAAGGAAGAGATTGATCGCAAGCGTCTCGAAGCGTTAAACAATTATCGTAAATTCTCGCGGTATACTGAAACGGGGTATACTGAAAGTGAGGAGGATGCAAAAAGGGTCCTTACATTGTAGGATTTCAAACAGTTCCAATATGTATATTCCTGCACAAAAGTATTTGATATGGGCTTCGCACTGGCATGAGGCTCTGAGAAAGGCACCTGGTAATGATAAAATACAAGAGATACGGGGGCGAAAATCAGCAGGAAGTCAAACAGTAGGCGAAAATGGATCATCTGATTTAGGTACTCCTAGTCACATAATGGTTTTGCCGCCGAGGATACAAATCAGAAGCTACGATATCCTACTGCGTATTCTGCACGCTGTGTGCATGTTCTCCTGTTTTACCACATCGCCAAACGCTTATCAGCGCACTCGAGGGAGAAGGGAAACATTACACAAGAATTGATTTACCGTGTCGACCACTCGCCCATAACTACGCACCTGGTGTGAGAGGCTGATGCATAGCACACGCGCCACGACCCCATGTTCTCGCTGTGAAACTGTTGGGCATTAGTTCCAGCCCGTACATAACTCTCGCACTCAGCTATGTGCCATCGGGTGCACGAGTTTGGTTCGAGGCAATCTCGGCGAGTTCGAGTGAGCGATAGGTGTGTACAGCGGCAGCAGAGGGGGGAAGGACGCAACTGGAGTAAGCCCAGGAACATCTTTCCTTAGGATTATATTCCAAACTGCCTAGATCCGTGGTTTTAAAATACTCGAACTGAGTCCTATTTTGACTAGCCTCTTGATTAAAAATACTGTATGATAGATCGGTATTGCATGGTTGGACTACAGCCCTTCTCTCTTCAGCTTCATGCTGCGGACTTTTTATGTGAGGCGATAGAATCATGCATTTTCAGTGCCTCGCGCGCTTCGCACTTCGCACACATATCCTTTGTACGTACATAGGGTTCGCCTAGAAATACAGTACTGTATTTCTAGGCACCGCAAACTTTACATTCTTGACTTCCGATCCCCAAGGACTCACTGTCACTGATGAAGGCAGTCGCGAGTGATTTAGCACAGGTTCAAATTAGTGCCATATCTTTCTAACCCAAAATGGACTTGAACTCGCTCTACAACAATACTATGCTCCTTGCTCCTGAGTACAACGAAACAATTAGTTTGGAGTAATTTGCGGTTCTCTTTTTTGGTACGAACATTTCTACTGTGCTATTGTCTGTTTTTTTCAGATGTGTTCGAACTGCTGGCTTCGAAAAAGTTCTTTGGTATCAACTAATGCTTCTTACTGGGGTAAGATCAAGGGTTTTGCTCGTTCTAGCTAAACAAGCTTTAAGTGCTTTCAGTTTATTTGTGTCATTGTTTTCGCCTTTCTGCGTCGTCGTCGAAGGCTGTACTTAAATTGCTTGCGTGGGCGTCCAGGTTTGCCTCAGTAAGCCATACTTCAGTGGCCACTTTGCGGCCCGCTCTGTAACATTCACTGCGTTTTAGACCGATTAACTTTTTGGAGGATAAACACAATCGAGTCTTATTCGTTGGCGGATTCAGTGTAACTGTGTGGCTGTTGCACGAGATTATTCTCGGCAATATGCTATTTGGTATCGATTCCAGTCGTGTGAACACGTTTCTTCATTGTAAGTCAACGTCTTCTTTCACATTTTGGCATTATACAGTACAGTGCGTCTAAACTTGCACCTACAGTCTGGCTGCGAATGATTGCGAGCATGTTGGTTGGCATTATTTGCTACCCGATATTTGCCGGAATCACGTCCGATAACGTAATCGGTGAGCATTATACTCGGGGTGGGAGGTCTGTAGTAATGTGCATGGAATGTTCAGGTTATGCAATCAGTACAATGTACGTGTGGGCGTTCACTGTGTCGTTCATTTTTTTGAATTATCCATGCGAAAATGCGTTTGCCAATGTGATCGATGCGATCACGGTGGTAAGTACTTTCAAGCCCGACTTATAAAACCTACCTAATCTTAAGATATTGGTTCCAGGTTCACGGGGCTTTAAATTTTGTCAAATTTCTACCATGTCTCTTTTGGCTGCTATACTTGTGCATCGTTTATCCCTATCGCTTCGCCTTAAAATTATGGAAAAACGTACGTGATCGCTTTTGTGCATTAGCTCACTTGAGACACTTGAGTTTATCCTTTTATTTTAGAAAAACACTAATCGCGTTGATCTTTCTTATTTGCTCTACGTTCGACAGCTGTATCAGAAGCCAGTGGAACCACAGCCGGAGAAGCTAACAATGAAGGAACTAATCACGAAGTCAATTCGAAGGATTTATACCCCTGTAAAGGGTAAATACTGATTCTTTTTGGTCCTAGCTGACCTTTTAGACAATTATGGATTGCTTAGGGTTCCGTTATTCGGTCAGTATCCTGTCGGGTGTGTTTGTCTCCATGTTGCTGGTCTATGTGGTACGGAGTGGCTTCATCTGACAGTGAGTCTAATATATGCAGTTTGCGCTTTTTTCAGATTGCGGTCATGACTCTAGACTCGTTATTCCTGGCAGAATCGATCTTTGATTACACGCATAGAGGCACTAATGTCACGTTCGCTGATTTTGTCACGTCTGGATCGTTGGTGAGAATCGGGGACAATTCGAGTTTTCCTTATATCAGGGATGGAGCCGTAATGATGCTTGCTATTGGCCAAAACTTCAATGTGAGCGCTGCAGTCAAAAGTAAGGATCCTACCTTGTTACCCCGAGTCTATAGCATTTTAAAAGGGCCAAGCCTAGGAGCCACTCGAAAAGTTCTCTCCCCCCCCCCCCCCCGCCCCCCCCCCCCCCCCCCAACCCGCGGATATTAAGGGATATCGCTCCGATTTTAAAGGAGCCCAGTCCAAGGGACATGAGTGAGTTAAAAGTGTTCTCCTGTGTATTATATGTACAGTATAGGCTTTTATGTCATATCGCACTTAATCCATAGCCAAGCACTGCACAGCGCACTCGCGGGCTGAGGAACACATAAGTTGACAATAATTGTTTTTACCCAGGCGAAAGTCGAGCCCTTTTCTGGGAGGGCTCGACTCCCATTTGGGCTGTACTCTTAGAGAATTCAAGCGGGGGACAGAGAAGCTATTATTTACAATAAGCTGGAAAATCGTTTCTTCGTTTAGTTGTGATGTACTATTCGGTAATCATATCCTACTCGTTGACATCTATCACATTATTGAGCGCATTGAAAGAACACCGGACGAATCTCTTGACTTTGTATCGAGGTCATGATCTTGAACTGCCAGATTATCACCATTCGTCACGCGACGTGATCGTAAGCTGCAGTGCATTTCATATGACTCACGTGATTGCACGATTTATACATAGGTGCATGGGATTCGCTATGCCGGCTGCCAATTCGCCTTTGTCGTTTGGGGTGAACCGTAATATCTCACCTTGCTTCGTTGCAAAATATCGTAATCTAATATTTTAGGGTTTTTTGTCCAAAGTATCGTTATATTTTTGACGACAGCGGGATTCGGAGCAATTGTCGGATTAGTGATAAAAAACCCGTATTCGGCAGCTAGCCAAAGAATTATCACAGTGGGGTGAGTTGCCAGCCATTCAGTATCGTGGCTTTTGATGCTAATCCCTGTTTAGGACACTTTGCGTCTACGTGATCATCATGCTGATCGCACAACATCTTATTGTGCATTTCTTTTTCTTACAACGCGATGAACATGGAAAACGCGTTTTGGCAATTGATAATCGGTAAGCGAAGAATTCAGACAAATTCTGGTTTTTAAAACTTGGTTTCCCAATTTAGGTCAGTTTTTGTCAACTTGCAGTACTTCATGGTTTTTCCCAATGCGGCTTTGGGTTTGGTGACTTGTTTGATGCGTGTGCTCAGGGCAATTGGTTTCTGCTTGTGGATACTGCCCAGGGTTGATCGCTGCGCTTTGTCTCGCGATTTTGAAAAATGTGACGCTGGTAGGTGCTATTAGGAAACGGTAACCAAGTCTGTACACATGTCTTTTCAGGTTTCATGGCATACATAGGACTCCTGAGGCTTGAGAGCGCGTTGACCAATCCGACCATGCTGGCTTTCGTCTATTTCATGCTAAGAGATGTGGAAGCATCGCCCGAACGTAATTTCATGGTCGCATCGATCGCATCGAAAGGCAGTAAGGCCTTTAAGGGATTAAGACCTTTTTGTTCAGGGGATTCCGCTACTTCAGGTTCTGGTTCGAAATCGAGTGGCCCAAAGTCGGTTAAGACAGGTCGACGTAAGCGAATACGCAATCGATTTTATTTGTGGATCACCTTGCATCATAATCCGGAGATAAAAAAGTATCGAAAAGGTGCTTTGGCGAAAGAGAAAACTACTGGCAAGCAACCTATCGCCATAGCACCATCGCCCAAGTATAGCACGACTTAATCGGAAGATGGTTCCAAGAAAATCCAAACGAAAATGGAAAATGGACGATAACATTGAACTTATGAGTGTAGAGTCTGCTAACTGAACTGGATGTACTAAAGTATTTAATGCATATTTTTTGATGCCATATGATAATTTGATCTTTTTTGTGAATTGCAACTGGCCCTTGCATTCCAACGTATTTTGTATTGGATGATATGAACCAGTTGATCTTGCTGGTGGTATCACAAAAAAAACATCTTCTGACTCCCTCGAAGATGGGCGAAGTGTTTTCGTGGTCTTTTTGAAAAATTGAATCCTGAGCCCTATTTAGGGCCAATCGAAATGTCAAATCTAAACTCCGTTTCGCTACTGTGGAAGACAAGTCTGCTTTGCTGGAAGAACTGATTAAAAAGCTCAATCACGTCTGAGGCTGCACAATGATCCGGAAGTCTTTTCTTCTGCCTAGATTCCAGACGAGATTCGTTGACTAAACCTTACTCAAGGCCCTCTTTCCTTTCGATTATAGCTTCCCTTAGAAAGGCTAAAGAGACGAAGACGAGCTAGGAAACATGCCTGCCTCTTATTTCAGCTTATTTGCAGAAAATGAGGTCGACTGGCGCCTTCGCGATAGAAAATTTTATTGCCTATCTAACTTCATTTTACGCGTCCTCCAAAGAGAGTACAAGATGGACTCTCCTTACGCCTTATCAACTCGAGTACGAGCAAGTAGAGCGACTGTTGGTCCTCGTGGAGTGCCCAATGGAGGACGCCATTTCCACAATGTCATGACAGGGGCGAGGTTTGCCTACGCTGCACATGCACAATGAAACAAACCACTCTCGAAATTGTGATGACGAGTTTCTGACTTCCTTCTGGACTTGAAAAGAAAAAAAACCATTCTTAGCATTATTCCATTCCAAGAGGGCCGTTGTCTTAGGAGATGGCTGGCCATCTACAGTGTAAGCTCGGATGTCAGTCGGGTGGGAAAAGCTATCTAAGCGGGTTTTTCGGTCGGTTTGTTCAAGTTTTAGTAAATCAAAATTGCAATTGATTTTTGTTCACGCAGACTCGCTAGAAGACAGCTGGCGCCGAGACGACCATTCGTCTTTTTGCGCCTCATTCTTTGGGAGATTGTTCCAAGTTGAAGGTTGCTGCACCAGTGCCATACTCTGTCTCGCAAAACAGTGATAGGCGCACGGATTTGGCTCACGGGAGACCAGGAGACATGACGAATGATCGAAAGACTAAGAATTATAAAAATCAGGGGGGGGGCAACTTTTCAAAACATTGCCATTCACCACGAAATACAAGTCTCCCTGAAATGTCCAATCGTAAAAGGTTTTTGTAAAGGGTAATTTCGTTTAAATTATACCCGTGCTTGCGTGGGTCAGCCATTTATAGCTGCTAAGTTTATGCTAGCCACGACAACTGACGCGTGCATTGCTGGAGTCCCGATGCCAGTACGTTTTTTAATTGTTTGAAACAAAATCGAAAGCTACGATAAGTGCTTCTTGAATTTACTTGTTGGAGTAGGGAGGAAGTAGTAATTATGCATTTTGACGGAGGGTTCCTTTTGTTACGTCTGGGCATAGGTAATCGAGTATTGCTGACTCGTGTTTCGCTCGATACTAAGCCTTATCCAATTTTGTATCATTGAATTTGTTGGGCTGAAATTGACAGCCTTGCGTGTTGGTGACTGCCAGTTGGAAGTTACACTAGGGGCAGGTGCTCGAGAGTGGTCTTTTAGCGATCACGCGAATTCGGTTTCGATCTGTTTTTTTGTTTCTCCCTCTTCCAGTTTCTTTTCCTTGACTAGCGCTTACTGACTATATAGTTCTCCAGTGCGCCGTTGGAGTCAAAGCGCTCTGCTTTATTGCGAAAAAGGGGTGGGTTTTTGTGGAGATTTTGCCCCATTCTTCGTCGGTCGTCCAACTAGCGCGGCATAGTTTCGACAGTCGTCATTTTATGCCGACCGGAAATAAACAGCAAGGACGAGCCTGTTTCGCTTGTATCTAGCTACGAGTAGGTCTACCGTCGGGCGCATAATCAGAGAAGAGCTGGCACTTACTCCCATCACTATTCATCTCCTGGGGACCACCAGGCCAGACGTTGCCGGTCCTCAAATGCCATTGGTAGTGGAGAAATGGTCATATATCGTGGGCATTCTTTTAGACTCTGATCAGTGGACAAAGCCCAGCGTGACGGCGAGCCCGCCCAGCTGCGGCAGGTAGCGTGCTATTGAATTTTATAGACGAGTAGCGTCAAGAGAAAAAGAGGAAGGCCGGAGACAAAGGTGTTGCTTGGGCGACGAGTTAGCTGCCATGTCCATGACCGTTAATGCTAACAGGCCGGGAACAAGGTCTTCCGTCCGTGAAAGGCGGTCTCCATCAAACCCCCTTGCTGGATGAGCTCGACCACAGATGACTTTACTGATCATCAAACCCGACTTGAACATTGCGCGAATGATTATTATCCGAGTGTTTCACAATTTATTGTTCAATGTGCTCTTATGGCAACCTATCGCTTTGTGATTGCAGCAAACATTAATATCGGGCCAGTTAGCTGGGAAACACGTTCGGACCAATCGTGGATCTAATTGGCCGCGAATAATACCAATTTTGTTTTTTCGACGACTCTCGAGAAATGGCCCCGGCAAATGATGCCGTTTTTCAGGCATTATATTCCCTGACTAGGGCTCGAAAAACGACGTTCTGATAGGGATTGCACGAGTGCAGTCCTATTGGCGTGTGCTAACACCCGGAGGACATTTTTTGACAAGCACAGGAACTTCAAAATATGGCTTCTGATATTCAGACTGTCTCCGAAGGTGAGTTTGGTTCGAATTATGACCGTAGTGCTTGTCATCCACAAGGGGGCTTCCTCGTTTGTTATAAGTTTTCCTTGAGTTTGGGTGAATGCCTTACATCCACCGATATTTTTGAGTCCACTGATACGGATTTTTGAGCTCTTTATAATCAAATCACGAGTGCACCCTATTGAGCAACAGGCGACATCGTGGATACCATCTCGTGACACCATAGCCGTGCCTCTCTCCCTGATATGGTAGAGAAAAATCGATATTTTCTGCTTCGTAAAATGAGTGCTTTTTCCTGTACAACAAACGGTCGGTGATAAGCATGACGAAGTCGAGTTGTTTTACACCATTTTAGTGTTGACTCTATACTAAGAAATGCAAAAAGAAAATGTCACTTGACCTTTCGGCGTATTATCTTATGAAAAAAGAAGGAAGTCAGCATAAGCTTGTTTCTACAGGGGCTTGATCACTAGCTGCGACTACTAATTAGGCTCGGATACTCGTCTGATGAGTGTGTGAAACAAGGATAGTTTCGACCAGGGGTGTCATATAACTTGTGACTAGTCGAGCTGCACGATCGTCTCCTCGGTATCTACAGCCAGTGACGTGCGTGGCGGATCAGACACACATGCGGGAATGTCAAAAGCACAGGCAGTCTTACGTATTTGAGAACACGACCTGCATGCCTTGACAAAGACATAAAAGGGAAAAGGGGTCTGCTCCTTTTTCTCATGATGACACCGTTCAATCATGAATGTCACATCTGTCTGGGCCAAACAACTTGCCCAGGAGGATGTTGAATCACAAAGGACAGTCATGTTGATCGGGCATCCATTATTTTGCTTTTTCCTTTGCTAACTAAAAATTTATTACATCCCCAAGCAGTCTCTTGACAGCTCCATATCCAATACCTCCCATGGCTCGTTACTATCATGAGACGAGCCTACATGCACAAAAATCAATATTGGCTAAAAAGTTAAAAAAAAGCTTTCTAGTCCGAGGAGCTTCTTTCGTATCGCACCGGTGATAGGGATCTGAGGTTTGTTATTACTGATGATTGATAATTCGAAAAGCATCGCTATAAAATATGAGCAGCAGAAATGTGCTGAGGTGCAATCGTACTAGACCATAAATTTTTTGCTTTGAAATCTAAAAATTTTTATCCATCCGGGTTCAATATGTGAGCCAAATATTTGTCACTTTTTATTTCACTTTAGCCTAGTCGCCTGGGGCGCTAGTCGCAATTGACGCTAGGTAACCTTTATTGCAAGTTATTCGCATGGTGTGCTACTGTAATCATGCGGACTTTCAATAGCAGCAGGGGTGAATGTGAAGAACATAATGTCACCCTGTGCAATAACATTATGTGAAGCACTTCCGTTTCGACAGCAGGAATGAAAGATAGCACTTTCGCACACAGGAAACTATTCGAGAGACGAGAGTACACATTTAATCAAATATTCAGCGTGCAGGTGTGCAGGTTGGAATACGTAATTATATTCGCGCCCCCCCCCCCCCCCCCCGTAAAACATCCACAATAGCAAAATTTGTTCAGAATCGAACTTTTCTCGGTGCTTTGCTACAATCTGCACATATTTGATTTTCGTAAAAATGCCAGTTCATTTCAACAGTTCTTCGCCTGGTGATAGTGATTATCTAAGCTTATTATGGGGTCCGAATTTTTCCTTCTTGGCAGGTAAAGAAGTCCTTAGCGCTGTGATAACGGTCATTTTACTAGGAGATTTATTTTGATAGCTAGACATCGGGGACTAGAATAGCTATGTGCCATATAATCGTATGTCTATTCTGAACTGATCAACTGTTGCATCCACGCCCATTTTTGGGAGCCATTGGTTGCAGGGCTCTAACTTGGGTGGCAGCGTTTATTTTTGCTTCCTTTTCTTGCCGCTTTCCAACCCAACTAGATTCAAGATCAGAGCTCGAGGATCGTTTAAGAATAAGCTATTTGGAATAACCAGCAGAACTGTTTGTCTTCGTTGAATCACAGGTATTTGTTCTAAGCACAGGGTTGTTCTCATAGCAACATTTCTTCAAAAGGCCCGCGCCTCAGTTGTAAATTAACTTTCACTCATTCAAGTAAAAATTACAGTTCGTAGAGGCCTATCATTCTTTTAGTTCCCCTAACTTGGCTTTGTTCAATCGTAATTGTATTCAGGTTATTTATAGCCGGGAAAAACGTTTTCATAGGCTTCCTACGCTTTCGAGCCAGGCCCCTGCTTTTATTTAGGAAGGCCATGGTTTTTTCCTTGCTGGTTCTTTCACTCCTATCAAGGGAGGCGTTATGCTAGACTCTGATAGGGATGCTGTGAGACAAAGAAAACTTTGAGGTAAGGAAGTGTGGAAGGATTTCATAGGGAACAAGAAACCAATCTAAGGACCCGGTGGAAGATTTAGAGATTCGCTTTCCTACGTTATCCATACAAAGTCATGCTCATTTGAGAGGAAGGGTGAGAGGCGATGTTGAAAAACGAGGAGCTAAATTATATTATATCGGACAAGAGTCTCGCGAGAATCTCAGGAGCGTGTTAGCATCAAGCATTATTGCTTTCGGCTTGTAGTATATGTTCGCCATCATCGTCAAAGTAAGCAAAGACCAGACTGTGAACGCTATAAATTCTTAGGTCTTTTCTTCACGAGAAGGGCCTCCGGAAAGTGAGCCATGAAAAACCTTGCTTCGTTTTCTCTACACGTGTCTTCTTTAAGATAACATGTAGGCTCTTCTGAGAAGGCTGCTTGAGGCTCTCGATCAGTAGGCTGCCTTATTTGTCGCGACAGCGAGAAGAAACACGACGATAGCGGCGACAATGAGACAACCGATGGAACGTCGCCGCCCGACGACGTTTATTTCAATCACCTTTTTTCATTAGCTACTGACGCCAACGACGAGGCGTGCCATAAGGAAAAAGGGGAGTACTTAGAACGCGAGGAGCAAAAGAAAACGAAGCTAATGCCGACGGCGGGGTCCATGCTGGGGAAGGACTTCTTGTAGATAGCGATTGTTGACCCGAGCTACATAGTCGCCGTGTCGAACTTGCATCCATTCGTCGTCCTCTTCCCCGATAGGTGCTTCCGAATCCTTGATACTATCTCGCACAGGTAAAAGCACGGAAGCTGCCGGCTGCCGGGTGGTCTGCAAGCTGTTGACGTCTGCTGCCCCCCCCCCCCCCCCATAAATGTCCCGATCTCATAGGGTCACTATAACTCGTACGAATTCTGCACCGATAGAAAATGTTTTACTAATGTGGACACGGCATTCCTCATGCTAAACGGACGTCAATAGTGTTTGAGTGTTTGGTATAAGATCACGTGACCGTCCAAGGAACGTCTGATCTGAACGTCCGTACGTGCTAATTCAGCTTTTGCTGCCCGAGTGTTCATATCCAGGGTGCTTATGTGTTTATAAACTCTACAATGGTCACGCATGGCCTTCATAGTTGTGCTTGATTTTTTCATCTTCACCAGAGTAGCCAATAGTATCACGAAATCCTTGGCTGCGTTTCTGAGCGTTTGTGTCTTAGAACTTGGCCAATCTGCAGCTTTATTCTGATCCTACGTCTTGAAAACATGGCAAAAATAACACTCTCCGTGACTTCATTACTTTCGCCGGTTGAAATTTTTTCGTTATTGAACTCATTGCCTATGGCCGAGCGGAGCACAAGGTGCTAGTTCCACCTTGTCTTTCACGCTATTCGATGGGGGCTCAATCTTGCGCACAAGGTGAACAGAATTGTCGCCTAGGAGTTGGAGGTATCTCGATCGACACGCATAACATCCATGCATAATCCTTGAGTCAATGTGACCTCTGCCCTCTATGCGGGGGAAAAACAGTCACAACCCGACTAAAGCTTATTGTCTGAAAACAGATACGTCCGTGCACGTGTCGGTGCATCAGTGCTATTCTGACTGGACGCTCTGAAAAGCCATTGCTGCTGTGATAATTGTGCCACTTTGCTTGTAATCGTTAAAATTGCGCTCATCTTTTTAGCCTTGAAACTTGACGATGGACTAGGTGCCCAAACCGACGTTATTTCAAATGTCAGCGTTCCAATACAAGGTCGACCAACACCCACAACACAAGCATTAGAACGACCAGAAGTTCAAGCTTCTCCTTCATCTCACATTGAAGGAAGTAATCCGCCGGATATGGGCGCCGTTTATATTTTACTCGGGTGTTTGGCCGTTTCGGGTTTGGTCGTAATTGGAATATTGGTCTACTGTACAGCCCATTGTTGGAGAAAGAGATGTTTTAAAACTCGTCGCTCCGTTCCGACGATCAAAATATCTTCGACGAACGAAGATGGATACGTGGCCTTGAAACAAATGGGTAAGTGCGCGTATTTCATTTATGCCACCGCTATCAGCTGGCCTTAGCGTAGGATAGAATCAGTTTCGGTTCAATGAACATTGAGGCCTCGTCTTGCTTTTGGTGGTCTTGCGTTGTGGAGAGCGCAAACGAGGCTATTGTCCGTCTTTGTCTGAACTAACTCAGCTTGTTAACAAAAAAAGGCACGAATACCCTGAACAGCTGTTGCCTAGGGTTCCGCCCGCACAGTAATCCTAATAATCTGTGGCTTGTTATCCAGTCTGCTTCTGTGCTAAACCATCAAATGTTTACACGAGGCAGACGCTGTGCATGCTGTAAACGCACTAATGGACAGGATATCCTTGTCTTATAGATTTTACTGTCCTTCCCGCACTGAATGAGACAAATATCCGTTTTCTTGTCTTACCAGCTCGAATGTGACGAACAGGCGTGCTCCACACGTTCGATTAAGCTGGTTTAATTTGGACGATTTGCATTCGGGTGCCTCTAAGAGTATGCCGACCTTAAAATCAAGCGGGCAAGACTTGGCAGCTTATATTGCACCGAATAGACTGCCGTCTCTAGAATTCAAAATTATTGTAATAAAGCTGATTAGTTTACGCCTTGCGTGTCAGGCAATCGCTTATTGGCTGGGCGGGACTGCGATTCGAAAAGGGCCAGTTCTTCGGGCAAGCCCACGGATAGAACCTAAAAGAATTGGCTTTTGAAAGATTTAAGTATGGATCAAAAAGCGCTTTGTCAGTTGCTCGCATGGTGCCTAATGAGACCTTTTGATTCCAACATTTTAGCAACGGCTGTAGGACGGTCGGTCACTTTGTGCTAATTAGGTTAAAGCCCGTTGGCTGATTGTCTTTAACTCCGGGTTCCTCCGTGTTATCCCCCACGAATATTTTCGTTCAGCGTAGCCTATCGAGCTGTCTTGTTCGACCACGTCACCTAGCTAACTATCCCTTTTCAACATTTACAGCTAAAAGCAAAAACTTCATGCCGCAATTTGAAATTTCCGGTTCTATAGGAAATTGGTTCTTTCTCAATCTCTGGTATCGCGATTTTTGTGGCATCGGTTTGTGCTTGCGATGTCACACTTGGAGGAGAGTTGGTAGAATTAGGATAGGTCGAATGAAAAGTGTCTCCGATTGCTTAACTTGACGTGACGTAGGTGATGGCCCGTAGATTACAAGTTCAGTTCGAAACTGCAAAATTCTCTCCGAAAGATGTCCGAAATAATTCTCGAGAGCACGGCGCGATGTCCCACTATCTTGCCAGCTTCTGCCATCAAGGCGTTCTCGGGTCGTATTTGGGAGGAGTGGCCTGGTCTATCGCCGTTTGCTGCCAGTCTAGTAGCCATGAGGGTTGTCAGCTCCAGCGGTCGATCGTGAGCAAGGAATGACGGAGACAAAGAGAGATTATGGCTGCTGGCTCATTTCCTTCTCTATAAGAGGTGCTACGATGAAATGGAATAGAGACACTCTAGCTTGGAGCCTGGTGCTTAAACGATGGATCGTTTAGGTGGAAAACGGCGAGTGATCATGGACTTGGTTTAGGGTGGTTTAGGGGGATTCAAGAAACATTTATTAATTTGCACTTTTTGTTGACTATCCTTATAGTAAGACTGTGAGTAGAGATGGGCTAGATGCGACCAAGGCTAGCCGTGTTTCGTATTGGTAGATGTTTTTATCGATCCCATAATAGTGTTCAGCTAACTCGAGAAAAAGAAATTTAAACTTATCGCTAATTTGGGATCGCATTCTTGCCAAACTGGTGCATTTTAATTCTCTCAGCTCGGTGGCTTTGGACGTCGAAGATTGTCAAAAGAGCTTTATGAACTTTCCCTTTTGAGAAAAAGATTGAGAAACGCAGATGGTCTTTTGCGCGGTCTGTATGGCGGAAAGCGTAGGCGGAAATCCCTTTCGGTAGTCAGTTCATTAATCCTATTGTCCAAGCCCATTTGCCCACTGTCCGCATGCACCATAGACTGACGCATGTTCTGCTAATTTATCACCAATGATACGGCTGTGCGTTTGACAAGCAGTATGGCGTCCGACAAGCAGTATGGCTAGAGTCAGGCGTCCGACTCGTTCCTGGTTTCTCGGCTGGGCAAGCATAAACTAGACTTTACTTACTTGCCCTCTTCTCCCTCGCGTCTCTGATCTGTTTGCTCGTTATTGACAGCCGTGGTCGAGGCCTGAACCATCTCGTTTTGATTGTAATCCCCTGGCTAAAAAGGCCAGCAAAAGCGAGTTGCGTGAAACGCGAAGCCTCAGAGTTTCTTTCTCAAGCAGTGAATGCAGCTGCGACTCAATCTCTCTACAAAAATGCCTTTATTTCTATGTTGGTCAGGTATGAACGGCCAGCCAAAAGTCGTGGTCACAACCATCGACGAACAATCATCCACAACTTCGCCCCCTGTTTCCAGCAGACAGACTACTTGGACGGACGGACTGCGTTCTAGCGAAGGCACAGCCAGCAGCGGACTGGGCCCGCGGCTATCAAGCGGCTATCAGCAATCATATATCGAATCACGCAAATTCGAACAAATGGATCAGTACCAAAGCCTGTTGGATAATGGCAATCTCACGTCGGCCACCAATCACGAAATTGCCGATGGGGAGACCAACGGGCGAGTCATCTTGAACAGTGGAGGGGACTCCTTGATGGACGAAATCGAACGTCGCTCGGTGCTACATTATGATATCGGATACGATAAGAATCACACCGGCTGCTTTCGTGGGACGCTAACTTTTGCCCTACGCTACGATTATATTCACAGAGTGCTCATGGTCCATTTGATAAGGGCGAACCATTTAGTCGGCAAGGTAAGCTTCAGCCTTCGACTTTGAAAAAAGTTTTGTTGCTGATCAACCTTAACCCGCCCTCTTTAGTCCAGTCAAGATGGCAAAGTGGGGCGAGGTCTAAAATTCAAAGCCAGGGCTGATCTCAGGTCATCAAGAGACTTTTAAAAAATTTACACAAGATGGATTACTTAAATAATTGCACTTCAGTCGTTCTCTACACGCAACAGGGACTCTGTATTCCAATGCATTTTTTTCACCAAGATTTTTCTCTCAAAAAACCAAAGTTGAACGAGTCTTTGCTTGAATTTTACTCGTATACAGAACAAAACTAACCTATTTCCTTTATAAGTGGGCTTAGAGCGTGGGAATGGTTTAGTGAGAACAACTGCTGTGCGTAAGAAGACCGATGACGGATTGTCTGCTTGGCTGTGGAACCAATTACATTTAGAAAAAGAAAGGCCATTCGTCAAAAATTGCTTTCGTAGCATATGCAAACAAGTGTTTCACACCTAAGAGAATTTCGATATAATGAAAAAGCCAAAGATATACTGGGGGTGGGACAAAAGATGCTTGGCTATGTCTATGTTCCCGGGAGAAAGCTTTTACAAAGCACCATGTGGGAGAGAGGAGCCAGGACGGAGGAGTTGTCGCCGTATGATAGTGTGCAGATGCAATAATCAATATCAGACTGAGTGAGCCGTGATACCAAGCTAATGCTGGATACAAGTGTTAAAAGCGTAGCCAGGATATTTATCATCACAGAACTCTCACCAGGCGCTCATCTCATCTATGCATCGATCTACGTACACTACATGTCGCTCTTTCGAATGTCTGATTGACACGCATGACATTCTTCACAACACGGGATAAAAGCTTGTCGAATTAACAAACATCCGAAAAAGTAATTAGAACTTTATTTTTCAGGACCGTTCGCCTTCGCCAATGAACCCGTATATAAAACTGTATTTGCTGCCCGAACGATATCACTGCAAAACAAAAATTTATCGAAAAACGTTAGATCCAGACTTCAACGAAATGTTCTCGTTCGATGCGCCATACAACAGCCTTTCATCCAGAATGCTCCAAGTAAGTTGCATTGCAAAGGAGGCCATTGGAGTGTGAAATTGGCATAATATGTCACGGATGCATGCACTCGTAGCAGGAGAACAAATCGGAAAAGATGACCTCTCATTAAGGTTACTAACTGAGCCACTAAAGGACAGACACGCTGCGAAAGTGCCTAGTGCACTCAGAAGAGGAGCAGCAAAGAAAGTCACGTTATCTCATGAGTAGGGTGAATTCTATAATGATATTCGTAATCTTGCGTGTTCCTGCTCCTATTTTTTCATATCACCAAGCAAGGGCCACAGTCGCAAGGAAGGATTTACTTGGCTGCGACTTGAACTCTAGCGTAGTGCGCACGAGTAGGGGAGGCCTAGGTCTAACCCACGCGGCTACGGACTGGGCTGATCGAGGGTCCGCAGCGGCATTCCAAGAGTCGACATCCTCGCCACTGCAGCTGACTTGTCGTCGATTCTTGTCTGAGAGTAGCCTTGTCTGAATATGATGATTGATGATTAGCTGTAGGTCATACTTACTAGGCATTCTCAGGTGACCTGATCTTTCGAGCTGAGTGCTTACATAACTCGTCCTTTTCAGTTTACTATGTACGATTTTGATCGCTTCAAACGTCATGGCTTGATCGGGAACGTGATCATGCGCGATTTGTTTGAAAAGTCGGACTTGTATACGTGGACTGAGTATACCATGCATATTATTGGCAGTAATGTAAGTCAACCCGCCTTTAGGAATTGAGCCACAGCTAGTACGGATCTTTTTTGTAGGAAAAGGACGACTATGGCGACCTCCTCTTGTATTTATCATACGATATTGATGATGCAAAATTGGTTGTCAGCGTGGCGAAAGCTTATAATTTGAGACCAATGGATATCACTGGTGCCTCTGGTGAGCAGCATTTGTATGCGGTAGACAGGACAGGCATGAAATTTAAATTCTATCGCAGATCCGTATGTGAAAATGATCCAACTACAAGGGCGTAAACGGGTGAAGACACGTCGAACAACAATGAAGCGAGCTAATTTACATCCGGTCTACAACGAAACATTGATTTTTGATCTCCCATTTTCTCAGATTGATAATACAAATATACTTATTAAAGTGATGGACTGGGATAGGTGAGTGAAAGTCCAGTGCATGTTGTAGATGCACTTATCAGCCTGGCAATTTTTGTGTTCAGGATCGGCAGCGATGATTTATTAGGGTCTTGCGTTCTGGGCAATGACAGCCCGACGTCAGAAGGCCGCGAACATTGGCGTCAATGCTTTCTACGATCGAAGCAAAAACCAATCGGAATGTGGCATTCGTTGTTGGCCGAAGTTCCTGAGGGCTTCACAAACATAACCAAATGAGAGCACAGCATTGAAGTGGTGTTTTCCATAGTACGAGTACGCGTGATAATTGACTTTTGCTAATGACAATAATTTCTGACGGTGCTATGAAGGGTCGTTTAGCGATGTGAACCCGTTCGAGCTATCACTGTATCTTAACCATAAGTTAATGTGCATGTACTGTATTCATAACAGTGAGCATTAGCCAGTTATGAGTAATGGTTTTCGCTGCTGTCAACAATCAAGTGAATCAGAGTCCTGATTTTGCACATGACATATTTGCCAACTGTAGGGCTGATGGCGGTATTGCGTAATCGCCTCGTATGTACAGTAGATGGATTGATCATGGGAGGGACCTTTCCTGAAGCAAGAATTTTTGCATGTGCGAGTGATATTACTGGTCGTACGATTAGAAGTGAGCGGATAGAAGAATGCAATCAGCTCTAGCCGTCCTCCTCTCTATGATTTGATCAGTAATCGCGGGCTCGTGGTCACATGGAACTCATAGTCAGTCGGTTGAGTTAGCAAAGTTAAGAGTGTATATTCTTGTTCAGCATATCTTCTGAAGGCATAATATTTTCTGACAGTTTTTATTTCCCGAACAAAAGTGGACACCTTTTCTGAGAAATTCTGGGTCTGTCTCGTCACTTTTTCCCTTTGTTGCTTGCAGCTGGTTCTGCAGTGATGCTATTCAGTCGGTTCTGCACTATGGCTGGATACAAGAAGTTGCACTTGTGGGCAACGCGCGCCCAGCGAACTGAACTGGCCCCCGAGCTGCTCGACCAAATGAACAAGGTCGAAGAACTGAACAAGTACGCCAGGTCACTGATCGAGGCCGTGCGAAGAGTGGCCCAATCAAACAAATCTCATCGAACGGCCGATCCGAATCGTCTCGTGCCACCCGATGACAACTCCAACGAGCGATTGCGGTCGATCAAAACCCTGCAAGAGGGAATCGCGGGGTGCTTCAACGACAATCCGCCTTTGGCTACGTTCCTGAAGATTGCGGCCGAGAGCGAAGCCGAGATGAACAAGTACCAGGACAGATTCCTGCGGCAGGTCCAGATATAGGCGCAAGTAGGCAGTGCTTGGTTTTGGTGTCGTGCCTCAGTGGGATGGTGGTTTAGAGTCAACGAACTGAAGAAGTTCACGGAGTCGACGTACGTGGAAATCAAGAAGGGCTTCGACGACTTGAACAAAAAGAGGACGACGGCCTACGATTTCAGTCGCGATCGCCTGCGGCCACCGAGATCGAGCAGCGAGGTCGGGAGGCCATTGCGTGCCAGAAAGACTTTGAACGGCAAGCAGTCCTGCTCTACGATCGTCTCATCCGCATCCCCGATTACCAAATGGCCATCGCCAAAGCCGTCGATTAATATCTCAAGCCGGAAGCCGAATATGGTCGCGTGTTGTACGCTTCGTTGAAGTCGATCAAGGACCCGGAAAATACGCGCAAGCGACATCCCTGCTCCCCCGGCATTAGTTAAGCCCAGGCCTGCGCTGAACATCCAGAAACCAGGTGTTGTGGGATCGAAAGTCAGCCCGAGCTCTTCAGTCGGCACGTCGTCTTTGTCGGGCAGTCCACAAGCTTCGGTGTCGATCAGAAGCCGCCGTCGGACCTATCGATGAGGCAAAGGCCACCGTCAGAGCCTCCCATCAGGCAGAAACCACAGCCCGCGGAAGCACCGAAATCGAAGTGATAGGGCATGACTAGAATGTGCTTGTGTGTCTGATGTGAATGATGTGTACGTGGTACGGTGCCATGTTTTGATGGTGGGGTGATGCAAACATCTAAGAAAAACGTCGAAGCGCAGTTTTTATGGTATGCTCACGGCTGGAACATTTGGCAGCGCCCGCATAATGGCCCGAAGCATGTTTAGTTCAATACATGATCATATGTCAAATTTTTCCTCGGACTCACTTATAATGAGTTAGAAGAGCTTCGTCTTGGCCAAACCAACATTTTTATTTGAAAAGTTTGACTCCGCTTAAGTGAGTAAAGTCCATTTTCGCTATCGTTCAAACCTTAGAAACAAGGCCGTGTGGGAAGGCAAGGCGATGTGGGGACAGATGGAGGTGCGTCAGCCTCCCTTGCTCTGTCCCCACTAGGAACACATCGACATAAATGGCCCCTTCTGGACCAGACACTAGCTTCCTCGAACAATTGCGGGGTGGAGCTTGGAACCCTGTCGGCATTTGATAGCCAAGACCATCTACTATTTCGACTTTCATCTCTCCGAGCACCTCAAACGGAACTGGGTGTCACCTGCAGTTTGAGATTTACGGTTTACAAACCGATCTCCGTCGCTGGGCATTGAACCCTGGACAAGCCCATCCGCTTCTTACCCAACAGTATGCGGGTAGACCAAAGCCGAACCACTGCACCACCGCTGGCCCTGGCTAAAAGCTAAAACAACATGATCCAACCAATCCTGATGGTCTGTTTGATAACAGCGCAGCCAAGATAGAGAAATATGACTCAGGCCAGTGTCTCTTTACAGTATCTGTGGTCATCCTTTGTTTGTGCCAACCAGCCTGTCGCTGATGGCTGATTTCCTTAGTGGCTACACCTAATTGCTGACAGTGAGTTTACATCTGCTATGCATTTGCGAGTGTTCAACTGCCTGCTCCAGCACATGGGTCTCACCCTCACATGCACTATCCTTGTTTGATAGTGTGGTAAAGCGAGAACATTGATTCGGAATATCTGAGTGGCCACATTGGGAGATCTCGCCACCCTGGACCGCATTTGATTTTGAAATTCTGACGCATCTCTTTCGATCAACTTCGAAAGCATATTATTAGTATTCTAATAATATACTGTACACTCAAATCTGAGTCGTCGATACACTACACGTATATGACTGTCACAGACTAGCAGATCAATAGAACTTCGAATCCTCTATAAAATATGCTTGAATATGCAATTTTATTCATCCTCCTTTAATGGTAAAAGCGTGTGCCACTGCGCCACTGATCGTCTCGGCGCCGCCAACATGTCTGTCCAATGGCGCAGGCACGGGCCAGACTCGTTAGGTCCAATTGTGACTCTGCCGATAGGGTCGTTGGAGCCAACACGGTCGTAATCCATGACTGTGATCACCAAGTGCACTCTCTGAAACAAAACGGCCGACTACAAATACCTAAAAAGCTTTCTTAAAATTTAAAACTTACAGAAATTTTCTCTGGCGTTACTTCGAAACCGAATGATTCGTTGTAATATGGATTCAGATTTTTCATTTTTATGCTGGTTTTCTTTTTATCTAGACGCTTAGTACCCATCATTAAGTAGATTTTTACGTACGGGTCTGAAAAAGAGACGATTCTGGTCATTGTTTCTGATTGCACCATTCGAGCCTGATTTTTACCTGATGTTCCAATTACATCCATTTTTTTGAGATTTTTCGCCTCCATAATTACAACTGACAACTTATTCTTGTTGGGCACGTAACGCAATGCTACGCAAACTTCGCCCAATCGATTTTCCTGCGCGAATAAAAAATGTCATTCTTACTTGTCATGCCTGAGGGATGTATTCGAGCGAATAAGGTCGGGTCAGGGGCAGCACGATAAGTAGTAGTTTTATAACGATTTTTTAGCTTTCTTGACCGAAGGCAGGTAATCCGCTTACAAGGACCTTTATGGTGCTGGCATCGAGCCCAGGGGAGACCAAGCAGCACGAGTCTGTCTAATGGCTCGAAGAATGCAATATTCGATCGGATGAAGCGGAAGTAGTAACTCTCGGCTTCCTCTCTCTCACCCTCGTCGCCCCCCCACCGAGGTCCAACCCCCCAGTCGAGGATTTTTCCACGTTGCATCAGTAATTTGACCCGATTTCGAGAAATAAGGTCAAGAACTGAATTCATTATCAGACGAACAGATAGACACATTCGAGTAACTTGAGAGTGCGGCTTACCAAAGGGAAGGAAGGCGCACGTTCTACGCGCCCAACAAAAACTAACTCGTGCGGAAAAAAACCGACTACAGTAAGACTACACTTTTTAGGTACACATGGAAATGACGTGTGAGAACCAGACTTACCGGAGGTGCCTGAATGTCTTTCGTCGTTTCTAGTACTTCTCCCAGATCGACACTGTTCAATGGAATTTGCACTTGGCCAATCTGGTCATGCTTTCCAAATCGATCAAAATCAAAAACTGAAAACTGAACCGTTTTCGATGCGACTTCGTTAAAGGGCACCTTAAATTAAACGAACCATTACCAGGCTTAATTGATGGGAGTCAATTAGCAAATAAAGTCTTACCTTGAATGTGAAAGTTTCGTTGAATACTGGATTAAGCGATTTACGATGCACTTTCGTTTGAAATTTCTTATTCTTCTCTGGTAAAATATATACTTTGACGTAAGGGTCGGACGTACCCCCGAGATCCATGGCCGGTAAGTCTTTGGCCTCGATAACCGTTACCGCTAGCTAAAAAGGGAGACCCGATTAATCATAAGCTAGGCCAGTAAGCTGTCGGGGGAAAGTGCCAGGGCGGATGACGTAGGGGTCTCGTGCTCGAGCCGAGGGTTGAGTCACATGGGACTCGGAAGGCGACACGCTTGCTCATCCACGACACGTCACGTGAACTGGTGGTCATCGGAGAGAAATTTGAAAGATGCTCGCATAATTAGCATATAAAGCATGTGTGTGTACCTGTCCTTTCTGGAAGTCATAGTCCAATTTGAATGATAACGACCCCAATTGCTTTTTCTCCTCTTCTTTTTTCGATTGAGATTTTTGAGCCATTTTTCTAGTGCGCTCGTTTCACCGGGTTGAAGATGAGAAGACTAAGTTACGATCAGGTTCGAGTAAAACGGTTCGTCAACTGGAAATTGAAAAGTAGAGCAGTTGGAGAATCTAATAAAGTCGAGTCGGTGTCGTAAGAATTTCGTTAACGCTGCAACAGTGTCTCGGCCACACTGCAAGCCGATCGGCCCAACCGAATCGGGACTGCGCTTTTTCTCAGATATATTACTCCTGCTCGTTCGATATTGGCCAATGGACACAATTGAGTTAGTTTTGGTAGCTTGTTGTTGCCGATGTACTCTCTGCCAGCAGGATACCAGACACGGATAAGGACTTGTGCGGAGAGAAGGATATTTTCACCAAAAACTCTTCGTAATCCTGTTTTATCAATCGAGCGCGCCTTCTCTCTTGCCGCCACAATAAAATCGGTATCGATTAACAAATGGCAATAAAATTTTCCAATTCCAATTTAAGATTCGGTATAACCAGCCTGAGTGTATTACCTGCAAAAAAAAGATAGAGTACATCAGTTTGAAAAGAATATGTAATCTAGCTGAGAGGATGCAAATTGCATTCCAAAATTCAAAAAGTGGTGTAAAATGGCTGCTCTCGGAAAGACATGCCCCGCGGTGTGCATGCCTGAAAAGGAATTTGCTTTAAATAGCTTCCCCCTCGCATCTAAATTACACGGCCCGGTATGGCGCCGTGTAGCCATCGTGGTCTCATGGGAGAGCGAGAGCGAGATGAAGGCAAAAAATTATAAAGTCTGCACTGTCTAAGCCCCTTGAAAAGGAGATTCATGGAAGCAAGGTTGAAATATACGTTAACAGGGAATGCTGCTGGGCTAAAAAATGCAGGAGGCGGAAATAGAATCGAACGGTGTATACACGTCGTGCAATCATTGTTCACTCCCCACGGCTTTATACGGACCACTTCAGGCCGGAGTGAAAGGATGGGCGGAAGGAGTCAGCGTTTCAAAAATTACTATTCGATAGGCTCCCGTATAGAATAGAAAATGGAAGTACTCGGGAGAAGAAACGAGCCGTTTTTCCTTGGAGCTTATTCGGTGATTTTCTTGTGAAGGCGGGCGGGCGTCTGATTCGAGGAGGCCGATGGAATTGGTTAGCTAGAGCTCGAGCTTCCTCTGACCACGCGCGACGACTGAGGGCGAGCTGCGCACATTGGAATGTTGATGCCCGTGCCAGAGACGAGAATGTATTCGTCCGAGAACGGATCAATTTTTCCTTATATGTACGTATGTGGAATGCAGTTTTCGTCGGTCTAAGTACGCGCTGAGACGAAGCCTTCGAGTCCACGGCAACATACATACACTCGTCGTAGCGCGTGGTTAGCTAGCTTGTTCGAAGCTTGTGTATCTACCCTTTCGCCCACTGTTCATACACGGCCGCCAGCCGGCGCCGCTTCTTCGATAATCAAAGAAAAAATTACATGGGTGCATCGATGTTAGTAGGTTCGTGTTAACGTATATGACAGAGGCTCGCTCCGCAGAGGATGGGGCAGCCATTTGGAAGTAAATCGTTTGTTACCTCGATACCAGCCCGTGCTCAGCCCCGTCCATCTTAATCGCGTTTAATGCAATCTCTCAGCAACGGCAAAGCAATGAAATCGAGCCTGCATATGATAGCGTCGAACGAAATCGAGTCAATCCCAAGTTCTTCCCAAGCGAAATGTATCCTTTTATGATTCCGTCGAAGCGAGCATATGAAACCCGTTATCTGCTGAAATTGGCACCCGATCAGTCAGCGACTCGATAAACCGGAGTCCGCAAGGATTCTCAGAGCATCTGGCGCAGCACCTCGCTCAACTAGCGAAGACATGAAAAATGAAAGCTCATTATGATCCGTGGTCTTAGGAAAGTGAAACCTGACGAATTGGCCAGCACAAACTAGTAATAACAATCAATGACGAAGCAGCTTCGTAGAGAACAGTTGCTACGAACTTTCATCTTGGTATGTCTAGCTTACAAGAAGTCAATGCCGACCTAAAGTGCAATGAACTGTAAAACCAATTTCGACATTGCTACGCAATAGCTGTTTCGAAACTGAGTGTTCGGACCATGGAATAGGCAACTAGTGTCAAGAGACCCGCCCTAAGTTAGTTACTTCCAGTCGGGGCAGGTACAGTGCCAGGCAATCGACAAGACCGTCTTCATTAGCAATAAAAGTGCATGACGAACAGGAGCGAAGAAACGTGTTTGCGCTCACACACTTTCAATGGCTTCTTGAACACGGGACATAATTGAGTACTTGAAGGTGCCAGCGTTGCTATGACGCCCTGTATTGTCGGTGCCAACTACCTGTGCCTGTGACACCGAAGACACGTGATCGATGATCTAATGACTTGGCGTGATTGGCAAACACGAGACAAGTAGGGACTAAATCACGTTTGTGATCGATTATCCGATACTTACGATTAGTCAGGAAGGCAAAAACCACTCTGTTGGAGTGAGCTCTCATTTATATTCTAGTCACACATTAATGATTGTTTGCAGTTGTTATTCCACAGTTCTCATGCAGAGCACATTCTCAACAGGCTGTTGGGGGTCAGTTGATTACATTGCAGCCTTCCGCGTCTGCTGCCCCCACTTTCCACCCACAGGGTTTTTTCGAGTCTGCCTCCGTCCCGACTATTATAACTTTCATTAAAGGTATAGTACCACACGGGATTTGACAAGACGAAGAGCATATTAAAAAACAGACGCCAACAAAAGATCCGAACAGACCGCTGTTGATAAAGTGCACTAATTAAGTCCCTGCTCAAGTTGGGGCTGGTTGTAGTAAAACGGATTGTACGGGTTGTACGACTTGGGATAGAATCCACGCTGAAGATAGCCTGAATTGCCTTGCACAGCATCACCCAACGATCCCCCAAACACTGTGGCGTACGGCTGCGGATTGAAGCCACGATTCCAAAAGTAATTGTTCCCTGGATCAAACATATTTGGGGGAGCCATGGGCTGGTTTAAGTCCTGAAAAAGGAAATAAAACGCTGCCTTTTTGGATAAAATTTGTGAGATCCCACAGAAGTTACATGCTAAGCAGTCTTGGCGCATTCTCACCCCTGCTGTAACTAATTATTAGGAGGAGAATTTCACGCAGAAGACCGAAGGATCCTGTTGTATTAGGTGGGTAGTTCTGAAGATCGGCTCCGCCTTCATTCTTCCGTGTTCACTAGTATCAGTTATCAGAGGCCTGCGACCCGGAAGCTTGTGATTTCACACTTGTCTTAGGTGCTATAAGGGTAGAAGGGTGTGTTTGCTGTGCTCTGGGCAGAGTTAGACCGTAGCCGGGTGCAGCACCTGTGTGTTATGAGGTCCTCTGTATCCCGCCCCCGCAAAGAAGGATTTGAATCCGGATCTGGATCTGGATTTATGATGGGTCTGATAAGAATTTGGGCTTACCACATTATAATAGGCTGGCTTGTAATAGTTGACAGGCGGGCCTCGAGCCAGTACGCCCATCCTAAATAAGCACCACTATCAGAAAGTAAATGGAACGTAAAAAAGTGTGACATACGCCGTCGGTAATGGACAGTTCGGAGGCACTGGGCAAGGAACGGGTGCTGTCGATACTGATGATATCCACCACCAAATCACTGTAGCTACAATGATAGTAAACACCATGATCGAGTCTCTTGCCTGCACCAGTGAACCTTTCGATAAGAAATGGTAAAATGACTATAAGACATATTCACATCCGGCCTAGTCTGGTCCAGTCTTTGTGTGCGAGTTTTTGTAGTCTATTTATCACGTGCCGAAGAAAGTTAGATGATTGATTATTCTGCATAAATGCCGTGCTGTGTGCTCACATGGCCTCACTCGGTAGGAACATGATCGAAGCTGCCAGGTAAATTTTTACATCATTTGGCCAAAGTGGAGCCCTTTAGAATTTGATAATGCAACAGATTGGCCCTCATGAGCATCGTATACTTCCGATGGATATCAAAATATGATCACAAAAACGCGTGATTGAGACGTCCACTCGTATAAGTCAGTCACCTAGTCATACAATGCGTAGTCAGTTTCATCTGCTCTTATTACGCACGTAATCGACATGACCCAGTCATGGTTCCGTGTGCTTAGGGAAATTCCATTCTCCTTGGTCATATTAACCCTAGCTCGATTAACACATTTGTTCTGCTCGAATGTTTTGTCTGACACGCGATATGCTGTGTTTGACACATCTTATACTAGAAAAAAGGAGGAGGCGGTTTGGTGCTTACAATTTCGTGACGCAGATCAGTGTGTACTTCGAGCAATAGACACGCGAGCCATAGCTATAAAGGGTCACTATACCTCTGGTTGATCGGGAGTTCCGCATCTGCTCTGTTTGCTGCCCCCCCCCATTCCGCCCATGCAAACGCCTGTAGCTGCTTGGGATGAACACGTGTGGATGATGGAATGAATTGAATCCATTTTGAAGAATCATATGAACTTTCCCTGAGGCTAATCAACGAGTGATATCTCCACTTTGCCTGAGGATTCGCCTGACCTTACTCAAAATCAATATTCTTCCATCAATTTAAAAAAATTCTGGTGCCTTGATAATACACATCTATCACATCTATCACATATAGGCGGCCATTTGTCGACAATCGCACAGCTTTTCATTTCGTCCGTGCGCCTCGATGATAATTTATGGTCGGCACCCCACCAACCAACGTGGAATCTATGAAAAGAGCACTTTGGCCTTGGGCGCTTCTCCCTCGAATCTCCGCCCCACTTAGGCGAGATATGCAGTGTGCTAACCGAAAATGGACTCGGTTTCTTTCAGTATTCTGAGCCATATGAGAGAGAGCGTCCGGTTGTTTATGCACGCTATAAACTTTATGGAAGCTCGATTCTAGTCTAAAGACAATATTTATCTTTTTGGTTCCCTATCATCTAAGTTTACCCGAAACTGAATCTTAAATTAGGCAATCCGCTGATTATATCGAAACTGAAGACCATTTTTCTATTTGACTCGCTTATCGTCGAGTCTTTACTCTACTTCTTCGACTCGGAGTGAAGGCAGGAAATAAACATAGCTTTTCTCAAAAGGCGTTGTGTGCGGAAAGATAAATAGAAGTCGATCTATTAACTTTTATTGCCACCCATTTCCTGAGCGATGGGTATAGTTTAGAAGAAAAATGAACGAAATGTGAAAAGCCAGAGATAAGTCCATGCCCGCTATGCTAGTGTTCATTAGTTTCAAGGCGGCTTCATCCCATTAATATGGTCAAAGTTTAATTGGCAAACTGACGCTATTTTTTCCTTTTTTATGAAATCGGACTCTTGCGCAAAGTCCTAAGCGTCCTACTTGCCAGCATTGAGAGTAACATGAGCTGACGGTGTCTACTAGATTCAACATTCAAATGTCGGCTATTATTTTGGTTCATTTACCTAAAACGGCAAATTTTGTAAAAGGAGACTGGAATAAAGACCTGCGATACGAAGGCTATTGGTTCACGTGGACTTCAGTGTAAGCTCAGCTGCTCGATCGGAGTTTTTAAAAGATTAGCGGCCCAAGTGTGCACGTTGGCCGTCGGTAACGTGCTAATGCCAACCCGATCGAGCTAACGTGTTCAAAAATGACGCAAGATTGGATCCCAGACAGCGATAATTATTCCAACAATTACTCTGATTTCAAGACCTGTGACAATATAAAAGACGTGTACCCCGATCGTACGGATGCTTTCCACGTACAGCTCATTCTAGGTTTCCTTTATTTGATAGTTTGTATTTTTGGGGTCAGTGGAAATATTCTAGTCATTTACGTAGCCTTGTGCGAAAAGATATCATTCACTGTGCGCACAGTATTTATTGTCAATTTGGCCTGCTCTGATCTGACCACTGGTCTCACTTCGTTGCCCATCACGGCCATATCGACCATCTTCACTCGCGAATGGGTGTTTGGCTGGATTGTGTGCTATTTCATTGGTTTTCTTCAAGGGTGTAGCATTTTCGCATCCAGCTTCACATTGATATCGATCGCTGTCGATCGATATTATCTGATCGCACAACCACATATCACTCGGGTGACCTATCGACGAGCTTGCATAGCTGTATCAGCATTTTGGATAACGGCTAGCATTTTATCATCGCCTATGATCGTCTTTATGAAAGTGGTCACTTATGCGAGAGTGTGCGGTGAATTTTGCGAAGAACAGTGGCCCAGTCAAACCGATCGAAGAATATACGGTATCTTAGTGCCAGTGGTTCAGTTTGGACTGCCCGTGGCTTGCACATCAGCTTGCTATCTCATGATTAGTAGCAGATTGGGTGAGCAGATACGGGCTAGGCAAAGCCAGCAGCAGATGCTACCAGAACGCGAACGACGATTGATCCATAGAAGACGAAGGACCAATCGCATGATGGCTGCCATGGTCACCATGTTTGTCCTTATGTGGTTGCCTTTCAACTTTGTAAATTTGGCACGAGATTTAAAGTTCGATTCTTACATTCTCAAAAGTGATGATTTCAACTTGACATTCGCCATATGCCATTTAGTGGCCATGACATCGACCATGACCAACCCGGTCATATACAGCTTTTTTAACGAATCATTTCGTTCTGCCATAAAGAAAATGTTTTGGGGCAGAAATTGGCCAATTAACTCGAGAACTGGTGCGGCGGGAATTCGATTGTAGACAGCTTTTTTTCCTGCCTTTTGAAAATTGTCCCCAGACTAGAAGGCGCGTAATTTGTGCGCTATGCGTAATTGGGTCGCCATTTTCTGCAATTCTCACTCACTATCAGCATCCTTTGGACTACGAGCGAGGACTGAAGTCGGATACCGGCTTCTTTCGAAAATAATTTGTGTTTAATAGAAACTCTAAAGATCTTGACTAAAATTTTTTTAAAAATTGTCGTCTTTCAAGAGATTCGGACTCTAAGGCGGACTCTTTTCTTATTCGCACTATGGAGTCATGATGCACGGCTCTGTTTTTATGCCATGTGTGAGGCCCTACATTGTGCAAAAAGCATCAATATCCTTTCATGTCCTCTTTGAAAGCGTCTTTATTTTTCCAGCCAAGCATCTCTCGCTCTCAGCACTCATTACCGTCCAGTGTGCTTCCATAAAAAAGCAATATATAAATCCTAATTTCCTCATGGATGAATGGCAGGCTCCCGAAGGGTGTTGATGCCACGTACCTGGGACTGCGTTGCATTGGCTAATGACTGCAGGCAGCTGAAAATCGAAATGCCAAGTTTGCGTCATGTATGTCATACTGCCATTAGTTCGTGCTTGATCTTTATCAGGGCCAGGACACTTGGTGCATTGCTGCAGGCCTACGGATCTCAGACACACAGCACACATGAAACAATGGTACCACACTCGTTGTCAGACAATGCAAGCGTAGGTGGAAGCTGATAGCAATGTCTCCTTGACGCAGTCGCTTCGAACTCTTTGTCGCTTATCACTCAAACACACGTCGACGACAATTTGCGTCAGCCTTGTTATCAAACTCGACCCAAGTGAGAGTGATATTCTAATGACTTTTGGTGTCTCTAGCGGGGGCACCTGTCCTAGCGAGATGGCTCTGCCCGTCCTGCTGGCCATTGTTCTTGTCTTGGTCGCTTATTGGTACTTGTCCATCCCAAAGCACCTGCCACCAGGCCCATTCAATCTACCAGTGATAGGCCACTATTTGCATTGGGACCAGGTACATAAGAAGTTCTTGGAGCTAGGCAAAAAGTATGGACCCGTCTGCAGCTTCTATCGATTCAATCAACTGATAGTGGTTATCAATGACCACGAGTTGACTAAGCAGACCATGCTCAAACAAGGAGACTGCTTTGTTGGCAAGTTGGACAACAGCTATGCTCTCAGAGAGTTCCATTTGAAAGAGGGTAGGTTTACTGTACTTTTTGGCCGGCTTATATCTGCTCACGTGATCTGTGCCCTGCTGTAGGTCTCCTCTACATCGACGGTGGCCGATGGCGAGAACAACGACGCTTCTCCTTGAGCACTCTGCGTGACCTGGGTTTTGGACGGCCAGTACTGGAACATAGTATCATGGACGAGATCCAGTACTTGTTACCCGTCATTCGATCCTACGCCACCACAGGCAAATTGTTGAACCCTAAAGGCGTGTTGGAAGATGCCGTGGCCAACGTGATCTGCCGATTGATCTTCGGCAGACGATACGACTACGACGACACCCACTTCAGTCAGTTGGTAGACAACGTGGTGGCGTGCGCATCGCGAGTGAATCTGGGCGCGCTGATTGGTTTCCAGGGATGGTTCAGGTACTTGCCAGTCATAAGGAGGTTGTGGAAGTCGTCACTGGCGAATCAGGCAAGAATGTACAAACTCCTTGAGAGATTTATCAGCCAGCATGAAAGGACTGAGCTCATGTCGGTCGACGCTAATGACTATATCGATGCGTTCAGACGACGACAGGATGATGGAAAAGGTGAGCATGGTGTTGCGGGAGATGCAATTCAAGGCAACATAAACAGCAGTAAAACCTGGTTACACAAAAGCTACCTGGCAACCACGCACTGCACATACAGGCACTGCACTATCGTTTCCCGCCATTATGTGAATTTGAATTTTTGTAGAAAATGCATTTACACTATTGCTATTTACACAAAGCCTCTCTGCACAAGGACATTAGATATCTGCACTTGCTGCTGATTTATTTGCCTGTTTTATCTGAATAGGCCATCTTATGTACGTAGAGATGAGATCTATCGTGCACAGGAAGGGTCATTGCAGCTTTTCACATCACACCCAGTGACACGAGGGTGAAACGTGTCTATCTGTGTTTCTGGGTCCATGTCAATAGCCGGAATTGCCGCCGGGACTTTTAAATCTAGGAACTTAGAGCAGCCATCCAAGGCTTCCTATCTGCCTGTGGCTGAAACATCACCCTGATGGCCCAGCCGCTGCCTCCCCGCACAGGGTCCACTTCCAGATTAGTCTGCGGCAGTGCAGATTTCGTATGATCAGCGTATCCTGTCACTAGGTCAAAGACACCATGGGGTCTTGCAGGCACCGCAAGTACCATGGCTGGCCTGCGTCCCTCAACCAATCATAAATTGCCTTTTAAAAAAATTCCAGGTCAGTTCTTCAATGACGCCCAACTGCTGTACGCTGTTCGTGACTTATTTGGTGCGGGACTCGACACCACATCAAGCACTCTCCTCTGGGCCTACCTTCTCTGTTCCATTCACCCCGACGTCCAGAAACGATGCCAAGACGAATTGGACGCAGTTTGCGGACCCAGCGAACCCACTCTTCAACATCGGACCAAGACGCCTTTCGTCGAAGCTACCTTGATGGAAATCCAAAGATTTTCCAGCGTCCTACCCTTTTTGTCACGCAGAACCACGAAGGAAGTGGAAATCGGCCCTTATACTATCCCCGAGGGCACGGCCGTGTTCGTGAACTTGTGGTCAGTGCACATGGACGACCATCACTTCGAGAATGCCACCCAGTTCAAACCCGACCGTTTTATTAGTCCCGAGACGGGCACTTTGAATGGAAAATCTGAGGAGCTATTGCCCTTTGGTCTAGGTGCAATTTTGGAGGATTCCCTGATACACCCATACCCCCAACCTACTTCATTTCAGGCAAACGAGTTTGCATGGGTGAAGCACTGGCTCGCATGGAACTCTACTTACTGTTCACTGCCTTACTTCGGCATTTCACATTCAGCTTACCAGCAGGAGCTCCGACACCCAGTCTGGACTCCATGGCGGCCATGACCCTACGGCCGCATTCGTACGAAATAACGGTTGAAAGACGACAGTTCGATTTCAAACAGTGATTGTTACCGTGACGACACCTTAGTGACAGTGCGTACGGCACAGTACATTCCTTAACATGTGCATGAACAAAGAAAGATTCGCTCACTGACTAAAAGTTGAATAAATCACCAAGTCGCATTAATACGCCTTCCTATCACTCCACGAAAAGTACCATCGAATATTGAACCAACAGTGAGCTATACATAATACCGTCAAAAAGAAAATTAGAATCGGAAATCAAGAGCCATTGCATTTCGAATGAGTAAAGCGAACAGTTACTCCTTGGCATCTCCAATACCATCGGCCAAAACAGCAAAGACGGCTTCCGCTTCTGGTAAACATGGAGAATCGTAGATTTTGCAAATTCTCGTTTCACCACGACCTTTGCGCAAATATAATCTAAAACATAAAAAGACAGGTTAGAGAGGATGAGCGAAAAGGGCAAAAAATGCCGTACCGAGTCGTTGATGCATGGGCAATAATATTGCCGCCAATCGGTTTCTTTGGGTCTGCGTTGAACATGGCCGCCGCACCATCTACCGAAGCCATTACTTGATTGGTAATTACGACTGCGACGCCGAACTAAAAGGGGATTCGCATAAGCTCAGGGAAGTGTTAATAAGAGCTAGGGACAATAATACAGTAAGAATCCTCAAGAAAACGGGATACACCTGCGGAGTCTCCTTCTGGATCAGGAGAGTCGCGATAATCTTATGGTCCTGAAGGTGCAGCTACGCTAGAGGGGCGGGCAAAAGGTCCTCACCTCATCAGCTAAACGAAGCAAATAGCGTAGAAAGCGAGCCAAATGCATTTGACGAGCCGATAGTTCTCCACGTCCCGAGTAGTCCGTTCGATACAAGGCGGTAGCACTGTCGACAATCATCAAAGCGTAACGAGATTCTTGCATCATTCCAGCCGCCATTGTCAACAACTGCGTTTGATGGTCCGTATTGTAAGCTCGGGCATAGGCGACGTTATCCAATACTTCCGCACCGACCAGTTGGTATCTGAACCGAAAATTAATTTTTGCCAAAGAAAAAGCATATAATTGAACTACACGGCTGTGTATGAAATCAGACAAATGCAACGTAGGTGCGACCACCAAGTTAGTTTCTGGAAGACGAAGGTGACCCTCTTGGGGAACGAAATTCGACTTCTCAAACAATTGAGATGAGATCAAAATTTTGGCTACCCCCCTGTTGAATGAATCTGAATATTATACTCTTTTTTAATATTCCGACATCTTTTTTACGGTGCAATTCGTCTTTAAGCTTGACTGAAAGTGAAAGACAAGTTACCTACCTCTCAGCCACTGCCAACAAGCGTTCCGGGCGAAACGTCCCTTCTGTGTCGATATACAAACATTTTCCTTCGCCACCACCCATCGATACTGGCAACTGACAAGTGACTGCTAAAGTATGGCATAACTGAGTCTTCCCAGTGCGAAATTCACCAAAGATTTCCGTAATTGAGCCAGTTTCAACACCACCTAAAAGTTGAATCACGCTTAAGGGGCAAAATTAGGTAAAATATTGCCATCTTGGTACCTTGCAAAAGCTTGTCTAGCTCTTTACTTCCAGTCGTCAGCTGAATCATGTCAGCTCTTTTGGCGTGGAATTCAGTAGCCGTTGTAAACCCCATCGGAACCAATTTCGTGGCTTCAGCCTATGAAATGTGAGGTCGTTTAATTCTGAACAAACAAAACGGCACAAGCGACAATCATGGTGATTTCCTAATTCTCAATGTCGTACTCATCGGTATGCGCTGATTCTAGTTCCACATATGCCACAGGTGCTTACCAAAATTCTGTCCAATTTTCCTTCTCCGATGCCCTTTATTTCAATCAAAGCTTTCTTCGGCGTATAAGCCACTGCTTCGACGGTATAATATCCCGCATCACGTAATTTTTTCACGTCAGGGCCCGCTATTCCCACTTGCTGAAATGATGATGTGCTCAAAACTATTGAACGAGAGCTAGGCCTCTTTTTGTTCATTCACGTACATACCTCTAACTTTTCAATCGGCATTGGACCATCATTTTCTTCTTGCGCTGCTGTCGCTTGTTTTGCCACATCATTACTCTCCGTGTGTTCCACCACAGCCACATCCATTTCTTCAACGTTTTTTGACTTCTGACCACCCTTGTTTTTCTTGCTAGTAGTCGCCATCTGCAAACCTAAAGATTTTAGGTCCTGTCAAAGATCTGTATACCTGAGCCCACGAAAAAAATCTTGTCTAAAAAGGCCAGGTATCATCTGAGCATGCAGTACAGCAGAGTACTGTAGTTAAGGGCTGCTAGTAATATTGAGCACCATTGGGATAGATGCAATTCAACGACAAATTTAGATAGGGTTCTGCCCCATTTGGCTTCTCTGAGACGGCACCCTATACGTACCGCTCGACGTTTAGTTCGAAGTTGAAGGACGTTTTTATGAGTTTTTGCATACGATCTTAATTGAGCCTAGCGCTAGTCAAGACAGTAAACCGATGTCACGCTGGTCTCCAAATTCGGGTATAGGCTATAATGTTGGCCTACTGGTGCCCTGAAATATTTTATGGCGGAAACTTGAGAAACCTCTTCGCCTCTTTTTACATATTACCGGCAATAATTTTCGAAACTTGGTTAAAAGAAGTAATATTCAGAATCGACGATTTCTGGATACCTTTTAGCAGGTTCTTATCACAAACAGTTGATAACTTGATCGGAGGGTCATATTTACGAACGGTATCTACCGATCACACTTGGTAAAAGTTATTTGACAAAATTTTGGTGTAGGGTAGATCATGGGTATGTACTTGTGTAGATTAGGGAGCACCCAAAAATTTTTCAAGTCCGGCAGGTCGAAAATGTTTTCGAAGGGTCATCGAGAAATCGGACTTGAAAAATTTTTGGCTGCTCCCTATACTACATATAAGTGCCCTTTACTGTACATAGACTTTACGTAGCCCATCTACGTATAAAAAAGTAACCTGCCGAAAAAAGTTAAAAAACTTTTGGTTTCTTACAAAAGAACCTTCCCTTTTCCAAAGTAAATCGTCTTTCTTGATTCAAATGGGAATTCCAAAACGACACGCCTGTTGAAGTATTGAGAATATAAGAGAAAATTCGAGACGGCAAATTTCGCTCAAACGGCGGGAAAATTGAACACACGGCTGGTCTGGTATCGTGCAATAAATGTTATAGGAGATCGCGCACACTTGCGCAGGCGCGGGAACTCAAAGAGTATTGATTTATACGACGTCAAAAGAGGGGTTTTAGGTGCAAAACAACAAAATACGACAAGGAGGGAGGGGGTCAAAAATTCCAATTTGCATACGACTTCGTATTTGAACGACTCCACAAAGAAAAAAATACGGAAGCAGGTTTTTTTCGGGGGGGGGGGGGGGGGGAGGGGAACTCTTTTTTGGTTTCTCCCCGGGGGGGGGGCGGGGGGAGGGGAGGATTGGGGGGGTTCAGGGCGAATGGAAGGAAAGACTAATCGTAAGGAGTGCAGTCCTGGACGAGGTAAGTGCACTCCTAGGAACCTTGGTATTGCCAGTTCGCTAACACGCTGAAATTCAGTCCAGATCATCGCATGATCAGTATTGATTCTACTGCACAATGCCAGAGGGAAGAGGCTAAAAAACTCTGAGTGAAGTAAATATGAGTGTGGACGACACGGATGTAGTGGAAATCAATGTAAAGTCGAGTCTTTACACTGCATCTCTCAAAGTGCAATCCAGTCGGTCAGGTCATTCTGGTAGAGCTGCGAGCAAGGAGAGGACGACGGGCGGGACGGGACTGTTCCAGGTCTGCTCGGCGGCTTACAACCATCTCGACAGCACTGGCCGCCGCGACGCCCTCTGGTCGACAATGCACTACGGTCCCCTGGTCTTCTACCTGGTCATCTTCCTGGTCATCCTGGTCAGTTCGGTCTGGTAAAGGAACGCGAGTTCGTGGTCGATTACGGCTGCTGGGCCCCCCGACGATCCGGCGATTACGCTTGCGGCCCCCCCCCCCCCCCCCCGACGATCCCAAAAACGTCACGGTAAGAATGCCCACTTTCCATTTTCGACCGAAGCTGTGACTCCTTAGTTGCCCCTCTCGTGTTTTAGGTCTGCTCGACGGTTTACGCACATCTTGACAGCACCGGCCGGCACGACAACCTGGAGTAATCTTGGACTCCAACAACAATAACGACAGCAAGCTCCAACAGAAAGAAAGCGAAAAGTCGAAAACTGGTTCGTCTGTCCCGGGCCAAATAGGTGGTCCCTATGACCTGCAACCAGCTGGGTCCTTTCCAGGTAAGGCAGTTTTATGAAGTTTTGTTGGATTCGCACTAATAGTGTTGTTCTAGGGGAGCCCCGAGAGCCGTGGAAAGCCCCAGGGCAGGGCAGAACACTGCCACTCAGGGGGACCGCCGCCCGCCGAAGAAAAGAAAACGCCGGCCGAAGAAAAGTGATTCGTGATGAACCGTGAACACTGACGTGATCCATTGCCCGTTGTCTGGCTGCTTGTCCTTGTTTGCTCGTGTCGGCTCGTGGAATACTTACAGCCTAGAGTCCGACAGTGTGAGGCACGCATATCGAAAAGGGAGAACAGACGCCTGTCCGGGGCCCACCTCGTTTCGCTAAGAAATAAAAAGTGCCCGACAGGGAGCTGGGTAATTGCATAGGATACAAGGGGAACCCTGGCCAAGAATTTTCGCAAGCTACTGATCATGCCATCCGTTATAACTCCCATTGTTCGAACCCAGTCATCATTGCCCAAGTATCGCCACCCTCAGTATCATTTGAGGATGAATCAGTGAGCGTGCGACAGGGCCTTGGCTGGAGACCAGCGCTCGCATCAATCGCATTCCCATGTTTGGCATTTCAACCAGTTTTTTATTGTCTGCATGCTTGCCTGTTGCGCACAGTTTTGACAAATTCCTTTTTCTTTCACAGGTGCGCCCCGCTCATTGTCAGTAGAGGATCCAGTTCGCCTCTGGGCCAGCTACTGCGCACACGTCAGGCCCGTAACTGTCATAAACTTCAATTATATACACAGTCGTTTACATGGCGTAAACAGTAGATAGGCAAATGGGCGTTTAAGTCATGGCCTCTCATATCTTTTATGACTGAGCTCGGCCTAGCCATCAGTTTCGCTGTTCCACTCTGCACCCTATGAGTGTATAATGGTGGTCTAAAAAGTCTTAACGATTTCGTCGACCAATTTGGGTTTGGCTTCGTGCCTTTAACTAGATCGTTGTCTAGTTTACAAATTGTTATTTTTCGAGCGCGTCCACTGCTCGTTGGAGCGTTATCAATTTGTCACATATCCGACTAGTTTATTGCGGGGAGTGCATTTCCAAATAGGTCAGGTCCTGGAAAAAGGGAGTTGGCGGCAAAGTGCACTTTTCATTCTTTATTCCACCCCTATTTGCACAAGGGTGGTAAGAGTGTTTTGTACGAGGCAAGTAACCAAGCGCGACCACAGTCGACTGAGGACATTCGCCTCGGCCTTTCGTTCCCAATCCAGACTCGGTCCAGTTGCGACAAGTTAGTTGACATTTTTTTGCGCTCGTTTAATTCTTGTCAATGGAGTTGACCAGCGTGTGCGAAATGGACTGCTACGGAGATGACAGGGATGCTTTGGATGGATTCGCGAGATACTTCAATTGCCAGAATTTCAGCGACGTGACATTGATTGTATGCGATGAACTGTAAGCAAGAAATTAGGTGTTAAATTATACTTTTTAGGCTGGGGAGAATCATGTGCGGGCTACACCTCCAGTAATGAGCTTTCTAGTTTGGACCATCTTGGCCGGCAACATGTACTCGTACTCCTGTTCGATTTGAAATTCATTTCAGATTCTACGCTCATAAGTTGATTTTGGTGAAAAGTAGCGAAGTTTTTGAGCGTATGCTCAGTCAGCAATGGAACGGAGAGAAGAAGGTGAGTTTTTCACTTCCATAGACTGCGAATGATTGAGTGTCTCGGCCTGCACATCCGTTAAGCTGGCATTATCGGGTCAGTATTGGGTCAACTGACAATGTAAAAAGGTTCCTAAAGCGTCGCATCGCAAGCTTATTCGACTCATCGCATCGACCTATACTTCCAGCTTTATACTGGAGCAATTTCTCACCTTTTTTGACAGGAGATCGAACTGGTGGAAGATCGTTTATGTGCAAAAGTTTTCCCAGCTTTTTTACGTTTCCTTTACTGCAACCACGTTGTACTCACACCCGACGATGCATTGCCAATGTTGATTCTGGCGGATAAATACAATGTGCCAAGTCTGAGAAAGGTACGAAAGTTCACTCAGACGCTTGTTTGCCCAAGTTACATAGTAATCTTTTGTTCAAATTCTACACTTTACTGAAATGTTGCACTCGCAAGTCACATTGGGATTATAGGACCAGAGAAAAAAGAGATATCCTTTCAAAGTGATGCAAATATGCGTGTGATTGAAAGGAATATGAGCTGAAAATCTGGGGTTGCATTGTAGGTGTGCATTGACTACGCGACCAACCACATCATACCTAAACTGTGCCTAAAGGACAACTTCCATGTTTGGTTTCAATATGGATCGAAGTGTTTCCACTTGGTAAGGCCACCAACTTTTTCCTGTCAGTCCTCATTATCACATTTTTGTCTTCAGGCTCTGGTCACCCAATGCGTGAACATACTGGCAGCCCATTTTCAAGACATTATTAGCCACCAAGATTGGGAGCGCGAATGGCTGACATTGGACAGAGAGCAGTTGATGATATTCTTGAAGACTTCAGATTTGACTGTGGCCAGTGAATATGAATTGTGGCAAGCTGTGGCGCGTTGGATCCAATCACCGTCGCACCCAGAACGCAGAGGGACTGCGGCTGAGAAGAATTTGGCTGCCTTACTGCCGCTGATAAGGTTGGGTTTGCCCTTGATGACATATCGAGTGTTCTGAAATAGCACCCGCTTTCAGATTCCCCTTGATGACTGCTGACGAACTATACCAACTCGAACGATGCCCTTTGGTGGAACAGTACCAAAAACTGTTTCAGCAGCACCTCCTGTTAGCATATAAATACCAAGCACTACCTTTGAGTAGCCGTGCCAGTTCGAGGGAATTTACAAGCAGCCAGTTCCTACTAAGGAACTACACCGAGCTCCGTTGGGACAAGCGTGTCATACTTCCCGACGTACCTAGCATGCTACGATATAGCGAGACAACCATAAAGGTTGGTCAAGAACCCTACCCGTAGTATCAATCAATCATGGTCTTGTTGCTTTCAGATAACTACGAGAGCGAGTGCTGTTCCGCCAGCTCAGCCATGGGACTGGGAATTGAAGATTCATCCAAAAGGCTTCTCCAATGCATCTGATGAGTTCAGGTGCACCTTGGTCTCAAATGTGATTTTGGACCAGACACGCCCTGTCGAGTATTTGCTGTCAGTCGTTGATGAAAAGAAAATTTTGAGGTCCGTGTTCGGAAAGAAGATATTTTCAAAGACTAGGTAAGACATGGCAGACCAAATAGGAGCAGTTGCATTGCTTCACTGCTGGTTTACTGATGCTGCACGGAACTCTATTTCAGGTACAGCCAAGACTTGGAAATGGATAAGAAGATTAGCGTGGACGACATAACTGCGGAAAATTCACCTCTTCTAGTGAATAGTGATCTGATTATGCAGCTGACCATGCGCCCGATTGAGTGATTGATTACCCACTGCGATGAGCAGCATACGAGTAGCACCCTATTATCCTATCCTGTTGAAGATTCCCTCGAGTTTGCACTTGCAATATATACGTGCACAGTTAAACTGTGCCCGATACTTGCCCCATCTGCAAAATATTCATCCTAACGTGGATCGAATCCCGCGCCTTTTGGTCAGTATCTGATCGTGAGAGTGATCCAACCCTGAATAACACTGCGAGGATCGAACTCATCCCCATTGGCCAGAACTTTTCGGCTATCGGTTGAGTGCGCTATTTATAGCTATTAGGCTATATAATACGAGACCACTAGAAGTTCCTCCTTGTTCCTGAAATGCCATAGGAGCGGGAATTCAAATCTTACGTTGTGAGAGGGCACTGCGCATCACAATACACTATTTCCCGAAATAAGTACATCCTGCTGCCAACCTAAAGTAGGTAGGCAAATATCGTTCATCGTAATGTCACTTGAGACGCAGGCTACCACGTCACCACACACACAGTGCACTTTACACAGCCTGCAGTAGGTACTGTAACTCTGACGATGAGAGCATGAGTGCTTTGTCTCTCTGTGAGCTTACGCCGTTTCGTTCGGTCGGGTACAAAAGGATGGCGCCGTTGATGATCGGGAATGCGACGATTGACGACTCGGCTTTGCTGATGCTGTGCGCGCTGGGAACAGCAATAGTGGCCATGACATTGGTATTCACGACCATTGTCTGCGGTTCGTGCGCTGCGAAAGAAAAAGGAAACGAAAAGCAGCCTCCGAAAGATGCCAAAGCTCCTCAATCGGCTGGTAGTGGTGGGCTGCCTCCTCCGCCGATGGACCTCATGAAATCAAAATCGGAAAGATCGCAATCAGAAAAATCGAATCGCTCGGGCAAATGGTTTCCCAAGCAAGTGGATGCGAAGACGCTGGTAAGTTGGTCTGACTGCGAGATCAAAGCTCATGAAGGATGATGGGTGTTCAAAACATAGATTATTTCAGGCGAAGAGGTTCAAAGTGACCGAATTCGAAATGCAAACCTACATCGATCGCTTCAAGGCCATGGATACGAACAACGATGGCAGTCTGACCGACGTGGAGCTGGTCGAAGCCATGGCCAGGTTGGATCAGCCGATCTCGCGTGAGCAGGCCATCAAGTTCATCAAGCAGTACGACAAAAATGGTTAGTCTCGTTGGTCATACGAGTTTAGGGTGCATGTCGACTCCATAACGAATCTATTTTCAGGCGACAACGAGATGCAGCTGGAAGAATTTCTCACGATGGTTTTGCGAAGGCGGAAGTGGTCGCAACCAGACGCGGACAAGGCCGCCTTGGCTGCGTTCAAGGTAAAATATTGCGAGGGCATTTTACTGGCCAACTTTTCATCAATTTTCTTCCTACTTAGGAGTTCGACAAGAACGGCGATGGCAATATCTCGGCTGACGAGCTGTGCCGAGCCATGACGGAGATGGGGGATCCGATCACCGAAGACGAAGCCAAGGAGATGATCAAGATGGCGGACAAGAACAAGGATGGAAACATTAGCTACGAAGGTAAGCTGGTCAAATGGCACTTGTAGTCGAATATTGCTACATATAAGTGGTTTCCAGAGTTCGTGCACTTCTGGAAGGCGTACACCGTCGGCTAGGTGAGGGTGATGCTCGCTTGTGATCATGGTCTACATGATAGATGGTGTGGATGCGTGCAGCTATGCTGAATTCTGGGTACTCGACTCGCTTGTGCGTGAGTTTGCTGAGGGATGAAAATTGCTCGATAGAAAGCTGGGTAATTGCTACAGGATATACAAGGGGAGTCATTTCCAAGAGGTTTCGCAATCAACTCCATCCACCCATCCAGATAGGATCATGCCATCCACAGAAGCTTCCATTGTTCGAACCCAGTCTTCGATGCCCAAGTATCGCCACCCTTAGTATCATTCAAGAATGAATCAGTGAGGGCGCGAGATGGCCTTGGCTAGAGGCCGGCGTTCACATCGATCGCATTCCTATGTTCGGCATTTCAACCAGTTCTTCATTGTCTGCAAGCATACCTGTCGTGCACAGTTTTGACATATTCCTTTCTCTTTCACAGGTACTTTCACAATCCTTTCATCTGTTCACTCTCACCTAAATTTATTACTCTTCACATGGTTAATTACAAATGTAATAATTAATACATTGTCTGCGCATTAGACGAAAGCAGATTTATGCAAATGCACATCAGAGGACAATGCCTGCAACTGCAGCCCATCCTTTTTGCCAACACACCTCGGAGACCCATTCCCCTTTCCACCAGGCGACTGACGAGCGGCTACAACAGGCGATCGCTGCACATTCTCCAAGTGTCTGTCGTTTCTTACAGTATAGAACTTGGTCGAGGGTATCACGTTGGCTTGATACTTGGCTCTATCATTCTCTCCCCGCTTCCCATTGTTCATGGTCTGCGTCTTTCGATTAGACGGTTTCAAATCACCGCATCGATTTGCCACACGGCGAGGTGTTGGGTGTCTTCGTCCTTCGGTACCGTAACCAGATTCTCTTCCGCTACATTCGCAACAGTTGGAATAGAATTCGTCATTTCCCAAACACGATTCGCCCGACTGAGTCGATCGATTGATTTTATTGGTGAGAAACTTGTTTCTGACGGGACTAGGAGTCATCGATTGCTCGGGGGCCATGTCTTGTTGCGGTTGTCGTTGACGTGGTCGAGGAGAGAATGGACACGAGTCTCGATTATGACCACCACAAGACGGCTCTTGACAGCATTCTTCACATTCGCTACGTCCGCTGCTGCAACACGGGCTGTTGACTACGACTAGCGAATTCGGATCTCCAGCTGGCTCTTCCACAGCGTAGTACCGATCAGGGTGTTCATTTTGTGCGTCCTCGTCCTCTGCATCCTCCTCGCCATCGGCAAACTGGAAGTTGGTGTCGCTGTTAGCACTGGAAGCACCACTGTCCACATAATTGCCTGCTCCTTCGCTCACGCGCCGAGACGTCCGTCTTGGAAGCACGCAACGTTCCGACGATTTGCCGTGTAATGAAATCTCTTCATAAATTGGATTATGACTATCGTAGAGCACAGACGAATGGTCAAATTGACCCGAGCGAGGAACGACGGGCGGAGAAGCACGCGTCAACATTTTCCCATTCTCTGATCGAGCGACAATGACGGGCAACGGACTAGGCCTCGATCCTCGATCGTAGTTGGGCGACTCCGTCGGGATGGCACCATATTTGGTGCCGTTGTTGAAGTTTGTGGGGTTTATGCGCGCGTGCACCTGTCAAAGAAAACAGCATGAATGAAAGACCGTGCAAAGGTTACTGGGGATGCTACTACAGAAAGCAATGTCAAAAAATAAAGTGTTATCTCGCCTGTACTGATTCAAGGTTGTATGCATCACACAGAATGTTTAAATGGTCGACTCTGGACCGCCCCGTGCACCAATAGCAGTTCGCATCATGCTTACCCCATTGGTCTTTGTATTCGTACCAATCGAAGACGATCTCATTGGGTTATACGACCAATCTTTCGCCGACATCCGACCAAAACCACTCCCGTTGTTCAAAAAGTGATCGTGCTCGCAGTCACTAAGTTCGTCGTTCGACTCTCCTCCATTGGACAAGCTGTATCCTGGACGATAGCCCATTTTTGGAGCAATGACACTGGTGGTGGTTGTGGCTGGCGAAGCTGCTTCTACGACTAACAGGAACTTGGCGTTGCTATTATTTCGCCGTCGCCCATTTATGGATGTGTGGCCGTTGCGATATTGATAGGGCATAGAAGATTTGTTGCTGTTACGACAACAACTAATGCAGCCTCGGCTCCTCGATTTTCTGAAAGACATGATTTAGTGGTTTTAAAGAACACATTAGAGGCCGTACAGTATTTCCGTACCTTCTGCAATACAATGCCAACAAGCAAATGGACAAGCATACGATGCACACGGCGGCGCCCACAGTGATAAACACTGCTAGTGGTTGGTCCAAGAAGCCCAAAATTCGAGGCCTTTCGGGATTGAAGTCTGTAAAGTCATCCCCCTTCTCATTGCTCTCGTCCCCTGTCCACTCGGGAATAAAAGAGCCCGCTCCATCGCTCCATCGATCAACATCCTTCTGGCACGATTCCAACATAGGATCTGAATTCACCGCTGATGTCCAGTCGATTCCTTCCGATAAGGAACCGAAGTCGCCGAATGATGGTGGGGGCAAGGGTGGTGGTGGTAGGTCGAAGCTGGGAGGAGGTGGAAGACATCCGCACGGGTTGTCCGAAGCGTCCATGCCTTGTTCGGCGGAAATCCAAGGCGACATTTGTTTAGTATGCTCCTCACTAGTTGAATCCAAGATTCGAGCTCCAGCACCGGCGCTAATCGAAATTGTTCTGGCGATCAGGACTGTCGTAGCTGCCATGATTGATCGAGGAGAAATGTCGAGTCGAGTCATGGGTCTGTACTTGACACGCACAACTACTAAGGCTTGTTAGAACGGATCACCAAATGTGTTGATTCTAAATGCGGCCATCCTCGCACCGTTCATCCGCAAATTGGAATCTGAAAGCAAAAAAGGGCATGCTGATTCGAACCGAATTAGCCTAACATACGCAAATCAGTATTTTCGGCCAGTATAACAAGCGCCATGACGAGCGAGGCAAATTTGGTTTTCGCCGGGGCGCAATCACTGCCAATTTTCCCCTTCACCGACGCCCCTCCTTCGCTGACCCCGATGAGCCCTATGCAGATACACGCTTAGATTTACTAGCTAAGCATAGCTAATGCCTGACGGCGTTTCACATTACGCGCACCAGACGGGAGGGGGAGGGGAAGAGGGGGCATCATCAGGGCGATTAACGGAATCAGCTCAAATTGTCACCTCGACTGAGGAAAGGCCGCCAGCCAATGAAAAAGGAGAAGAGGAATCGAAACGACTGCACATACGCCGCTCGTCCAGTCCACTTCCGTCGTTGTGATGTCCGAGGATCCGGACACCGGCACAGGGCGACACCCCGCCCAGGCCAATATGCAGCAGGCTATTAGCTATCTAGGCTGCTCGCCGACGGCTACTAAATCGGCACGATTCTTATCGAGACGCGTCCGCTCTCGCACCAGTTCATTACCGGCGTTTCAGAAATGGTCACAGCTAACTGGACGACATAATCGCCAGGGCTACTAGCTCTGGTATAGACACGCATTGGATTTGACAGCAGCCCCTTTTTCTGGATCAATGGACCCGCCCGAGCTCGCTCGTAAACTAAAGCACGGGTGCTTGGGAGAAAACTAAAATTCCCTAAAGTTATACTGAATATAGCCATCGAACAATGGCCGGCTAGAAAGATAAGCTAACTAGCCTAAACTGGACCTTGGCTATGTGATAATGGAACAAGATCTAAGAAAGGCACGAAAAAAGTACAATGGCCTTCAACAGGCGCCCGTGAAATCTCTTTCACAAACAATCGTACACACGGTCTGCCTCTTTCACGCCAATGTTTGTGAAAACACGAACCAAAACCTTTGCAAAAGTCAGTTTTCGTGGGCATGCTAAAAACGAGACGTCTGATTATTACAAGGCAAGCAAAAGCTTTCAGTCTCGCCAGAATCGCCACCAATCTTACCAATGCGAACTTTGAGCCAATACGAGTTTGTTGATTCTTCTTTTTCTTAGTAAACAATTCGACAGAGGCCAATTCTGCACCGCCCTCTTCTCAAGTCAAGATACTCCAGGCATCCATTTCGCTGCTGTTCACTCTCTCATTCCCTTCAAGCACGATCCGTGTCGTTGGCTTGTTGTAAAACAAGATCGAAGAACGATGAGAGCGAGCAGAAATGGCATCTCTATGATTGCTTTGGCACGTGTCACTCTGACGAGTCGACTAGTAACATTGAGAAGATAGAAGACCTGTCTAATTCACTTATGACAGGGACAGCACAACGAAGAGATATGTCTTGACAGAAGGCACCGAATCATCTATGCTAAGTGACGTGCGAATTCCCGAGCACAAAGCCCATAAGATGCGGGAATCTCAGACATTGAACCGTTCTAAATCATTTAGACTAAAGCTTTCCCTTTTAGCCAGCCTGGCAATACTTGCAGATTCTTCAAGCAGGAACCAAGAAGACGAAGAAGGCGAGACTGGAACATTGGCGGACATGCTTCGCATAAAAACGCGTCAGCAAAATGCAAAGACCAAAAGTAATATCAAATTTCAAAACACGAGTCTCGGCGGCCGGCCATTTCGCTAATCAAGTTCACTAGTACTTCAGCTCACTACGAAAACAGTCCTCTCCACCAGTCAAAGCATGACTATAAACGCTGATGGTCGTACGCTCAGGGTGCACTTTGGGGGAAAAACATGGTCGTGAGCATTTTTGAAACTTTCTGGTCGCCTTACTCGAAAATACGACATAGCCAATTTGGCGATGGTTCGGCATCGAAGGCATCGAAGCGAATGGAATTTCATTCAACGTCGTTTATCCTCGCCTCAAATGCGTGTAATGATGGAAGGCGCCGAGGCTAGTGGGAACTGGGAGTGAAAGAGTAGAAGACGGGGGGGGGGGGGGGGTGCGGCCTGTTGTTTCCAAAGACCCTACTCTGAGTCTGCGAACATGATCGATTTCGATTCAGCCACTATCGCTGCATTCAAAGCTGCTTTTGCCCTAGTATATGGACGACTAAAAGTAAGCCCGAGTACTGCTACCCACACCACTCGCCGTCTCTGATAGGCATCGAATGTCGACGCGAAAGTACCGGCCCACTAGTGCTATTATTTATAAACGGCTACTCTCTTGCGCAACCATCGTCCCCTTCGGCCAGTCCGTTTTCAGAAACGAACTCAAAGTCGTAATCAGTCGGACGGTCGTCGGCGAAGCTGATTTATGAACTCGTTACGAACAGAAGGGGACCGCCGCCACTGGTCCCACACCAAATTTATGACCACCGCCAACGGCGCGGAAATAATGATCCAGCGAATGAAACGAGGACGAGCATGTCATCCAGGCCATTAGGAGCCGGGACCGAGGACAAGACGCGGGGCCGGAACCATGGCGTGCACACCACGCCTATCAAATTATCAACAGCAAACTCGAAAGCTTGTCCAGCAAGGCATAAATAGCTTCGAGTCACGAAAGGCAAACTAGCATTTAAATAAATGGGCAAATTTCAAGCGAGCAATACTCCAAATAACATGGAGAGCACGCTGAGTTTTAGTAGCGCCATTAGGACTGTAGTCAAGAATCGTATGCGTGAGCGGGAAAGAGCAAGAAGTGCATTAATTTAAGATGCAGTCAATAAAAGGAAGAGTGGACAAGAAAAAAGAGAAACGGGCAAGGAACCTTGAGTGGCCACCCAACCGTACGCAAGGACTGACCAAGAGACGACTGGCATGCTGCGCAGCTTTTCCCAAAGATTGGCACTGTTTCCACGGCTGAGGTCCTAAAGTCGAGGTAATCAACAGGTAATGAAGTCTATCAAACCGGCCATAATCGTATCGGTGCGCACAAACTTGACGTAACCGAAGCCGAGGAGAGAACTAAGAAAAGGTACCAACCCCATTCTTTGATCATAACATGCGACTGACCGATATGGCACCATGTGCGTAGCCTGTTCCAATCCAGCAACAAAGACAATATTTTTTCATCCTTGAACACCAACAAAGCAAGACCCAGTCCCGACCAAACTCATTATTCAAGTCCCTGTCACCCAATTCATCAAAACTATTTTTAAAATTGTAATAATAAGTCGGATAATTATATGGGAGCGAGCTCAGGTGCCACCAGCATGGTGTCGACTAGACTGGTCTGAGGGAGGCCCGTTCCAACCCGTATTCCCCAGGCGCGCCATATTTAGACTATAAAATGCAGGTGACAGACGGCCGCGAGGAACTGCTGACTGAGATACCTTTGACGAAGGTAAGAAACAAAAAAATCTTTGCGTCCTTCTCGCGGGAAACAGAAATGCGACAGACGGTGAGACGACGGGGACAAGAATTTTATCGTTTTCGCGAAATCAGCCTTGAGCGATAAGAAAATCATGAGCAGCGATCCCCGGCCGGGCTCGTTGACACATTGGCCTCCCGTCGAACCCGTCATTGACACTATTTTGTGCTGATGAAATGAGAAAGACGCCCAGGGCAACCCTTCTCTCCCCTAGTCCAATCCATCTTTATCTCGCTCTCTATTTGGGCGAAATTTACCACACCAGCGTCTCCTTATAAAGACTTTCTCCCATTAGACCTTCGCCAAGATTGATTTATATTAGGAATCGGTGTTGGACCGACCTTCCCTTATTCGAGCCTGAATTGGCATCATCCACTCAACGCCTTCATCCGCGCATCGTTTTTGACCCAGAGGCAAGAATAGGGCAGGTTCTTGAAGAGTAGCCTTCTGTGCACAGATAATAAACTGACCGAATCTGTCGCTCATTTCCTTCGCTTCGACCACGGCCTTCTCTCGGAGCCAATAAATCGGACATCATAATTCTATTATATTAGAATGTCTTTATTGTGGTTTCGAGTACCTGCCTCCGCCCCCCTCGCCCACTACACTCCGACGGGGACGGCAGGGCAGCAACTCGAAAGCAGGTGGAACATTCCATTCACCCTTCTATGGTCTGTGACGGTAACGAGCGTCATTATTCGTTTCGGCCATTTTCTTGCCACCAATGACGCGCACAGGACGATGGATTACAATAAGGCCGATCCTCGCGATTTATGCAAGGTCCATTGAACTCGACATGCCTTCCAAAGCCGATAGGCACGAGTCACGACGACCCTCACTAACCCACCACACTCGGCACTAGCAATCCCGATCCAATTCAAAAAGTTATAGACAGGTTTTCGAGCAATTAGATGGTGATTCAGAAACGGAAAATTCACTTTTGCAGCTGTTCACACACTCTGAACGGATAACAAAATTTCGGACCACATGTGGCACTTGGATGGACAGCCCTGTCCTAGATTTGAAATTAAAAAAAAAACAAGCCTCTAAAACTGGAACCATAATTGGGTCTGCCAGAATTGTCCAGTTGAGGGAAAAATAGACATGACGCGAGTAATATAAATAAACAAGCCAAGCTGGGGGGGGGGGGGGGGTGGACGCTGGCTAATTATAAGCATGCCGCGTTTCTTGTAAATATTGCATGAACGACAAAAACATCACCTTCCCTGCCGCTCTCGTCCCCGAAGACATATTGAATGTTTCCAAAAGTCCACACTAGCCATTGATGGAAATCGACGGGACTCCGAGCGACATGTGTCTACGAAATGAGGCGTAGGTTGCCATTGTCCAATAAAGAACGGTCAGTGAACACGATTGCGCTCACCGGTTTTCCTTGTTTCCGCTCAATGGAACGTGTTAAAAACAGGATCCTAGCCACGGCAGGGCTCCTTTTTTCCTCTAATAATCGACCAAGCAAAATAGTGACCACTGGTCACCTGCTCTCTCAAAACCGCGTCTGAGGGGTTTCATGTAAAAGGCTCCGACTAATTCATTGACCAGTCGAGTCGGCTCCGGCGAGACTAAGTGGACAAATACTTTTGGTCAACAGAACATGGTTTCGTAGAAGAAAGTCCCACCTTGGTAGAGGATATGTTTGCCTAAGCAATCTCTAAAGACCGATGTCGCCAACGACATTGCTCAGCAACTGAGTGTACGGTCCACTTGGCTCAAGCTAAGCCCCTGAATACATCCGAATACAAACAATGCATCCGAACTGGGTCGGAGGCTGGAACAGGCACGCGGAACCTGGCCTAAAAGACCAGACCCGTTTCCCAATCGTCTTTCAGGAAGGCCGCTCAATTGGAGCGTGTTCAGAGCATTGTTTAAACCAAGGTTTGTCGGACAAGAAAAGAAGATTACTGGGATTTAGATAATAGCACCGACTGGATTGGACCTCGCTAAAAGAACTGTGGAGGCAACGATGGTGGGCGGCGCCGTGATGAGACTGCCTCCAATATTGCACACGTGTTGAGCGCATTGTCCAGCCGAAGTTCAGTACCTTTATCAAAGACTGGCTCATAGCTTCAACCCTTCTAGCTATTCCTCTCATCATTCATTCTAGAAGAAACGCAAACAGTTGGACTTCATACGCGATTGCCCGGCCTCTTCTGACGAGTGTCTACCTTCCAGGTAACGCTTACATCTGTCAACCTTTAGCCCGCGGAATGGATGGCATCAATTGCCAGCTATCAACTAGAGAACACATGCGTCTGGCAGTCACTGCTACATTTACGAATGAACTCCGTACAATTTGTAAATAGAATGAAAATGATCGCAGAGAACCGAACAAATTTTTACGTAAAATGCAACTGTTCAAATAATAATTTATTCGTCAACATTCCCAGCGCCTCTCCCATGAACTATGAGCATACTGTAGGCACACCTTCAAACGAATGCACTACTATGCATTGCACATGTTCGGAGAAAAACATGGCAAAGGCGCAGTGTCATCACGATCAAGTTACCCATTAGTTAGTGCCAGCAACTGCGTCTTTCCCAGCCGTATTTGGCATCCAAGTTGAACTTGCCCATATCATAAACACCCTCGTTAACATATTTGTCACTGATGGAGACGACTATCATTCTTTGACACCACTGAAAGTAGGCAAGATATAAGTGGGTCCCTTCTGATGTATAGGACAGATCTATGAAGACAGGTGAGCCTTCCTCCAAACGAGGCAGCTGCAGACTGACATAAGTCAATCCATTTGGAGTAAGAATGAGGCTGTCACCCGCCTTCGAGTCGTCTTACCCAATAGTCCTCGCAGTTTGTGTAGATAACTACTTTTGGAGTGAACCAGAAATAACGAACCACGGTCAACGTCGCATAGAAGCTTCCATCTTCGTCGACGGATGTCTTCGTAATATCGTCAAAACCCCATCCTGCAGCAAGCTTAACTGCATGCTAGGCTGAAGCCCCAAATCATAACTTACTGCTGTTAATCAAGTGGACTTCGGTTTCATTGGAGGAGGTTGGCCTCTGGCCGCAGTAAAGTTGTCCCTTGACCTGAACAGTTTGTTCGTAGTAGCTCGGGTCTTGCGCGACGACTGACAAGACAAACGCTGTCAAGAGAAGAAAAACTGCCTCCATAGTCACTTCGAACAAGCAGATATGGGGCGTGTATCAACTCACGCGCCCCTATAACCCTGAGTATAGAATCAGTGTGCCAACACTGATGAGAATAGACTGTTTATTGAACCTGCGATTGAACAAGCCAGAATTTGGGACATTCCTACTACGCTATGAAATACAGCGCTCGAAACTTGGCACAGCAGCTTGTGTGACGCAAGGTGCGTTATATGAGATGAACTTTGATCAGTCTAATGTGACGACCATGAGGGCGCCATGTGAGCATTATACGGCGGTCTAACGAGCACCCAATGTCTGCTGTAACGGATAGGTGGACGTGCGTTCTGCAGAGTTCAGAAAACATCGTCGCAATGTTAGCCAATCGGAGGTGCCACCTTGAGAATATGGAGGTAAGAACGGTACCCGGAAGAATTTTCTTGAAAGAGGCAAACAATTAAAAACAATGCACCTTCCTAGTGTACGACACACGATATGAATGAGTTGAAGCCGATGACCCAGCAAGCACATGTCCAAACAGAAGACGACCTTATCAAGACGACAATCACTAATCACGGACCAATTTCTAAGAATGACGAAGACGAACTCATAGCTCTCGCGCGGTGTACATCGAGGTACCCCCTTTTCCTCGTAGTTCAAGCTTCTTGGATTGAGACAACATTTCTTTCTTCTCATCAGGCGACTGCGGATACCCTAGCAATGTATCGCCCGATGATCCAGGGCCAGCCGAACCCGACTTGGAACCCGATTTCGATCGTCCTGATTCTTGCACTTTCTTTGATACATTTTTCGATTCTTTGGCCGCTTTCTTCGTCGCTTTCTTCTTCGCTTTGGACTTGGACTTAGATTCTGGCGAGTCGACGGGTTTTGCTTCAACCACTTTCCGCTCGGACGTCTTGCTCGCTTCAACCACTTTCCGCTCGGACGTCTTGCTCGCTTCGACCCCTTTCCGCTCGGACGTCTTGCTCGCTTCGGCCCCTTTCCGCTCGGACGTCTTGCTCCCTTCAAGCACCCGTTCTGGAATCTTTTCAGTCGCAACTGCATCGGGTGCTTTTCCATTAGTAATCGCAGGGGGCGAAACAGGAGTGGCTTCTGCTGGAGTTTTGACGTCAGCCTTGCCTTTTCGACTAGCACTTTTGGCAGGCTCATCCTTCTGCGATTTTTTCTTCTTACAGCATGAAAAGCACATGACGATAAAAAGAATCAATTACAGATCGTGTCCCGAGCCAGATCTCAAACCCGTCGAGTCATTGCTTGCTTACCAGACTCCAAGTGACGATGAGAAGCAACCACGAGCTCCATCAACGTTCCTTGTACTTTACACTTGGCGCAAGCACACGACAAAGAGATAGACGCGTACGACAGAACATGCCCACTAGGAATCATCGCAGCTGATGTTATGCGCCAGGGGAGAACCATCTTCAGCAAATGTGTATTGTAGCTTTGCATGACCATCTTGTAGGCTCAAAGGTACCGTTCGTCCGAGTCGGCAAGATGTATCCTTGCGGATCTACCAACAGCAGCGCAGCTACCAGCCTAAAAAGCTACCAGACGCGCACTACCCTCACACTGATGGAACACGTGGACACAATTCATCACACAATTGGCACAAGTGGAACACCAACATCAACAGTGGCCTATGTTCCACTTGTGCTAATCGATGGTCACACTGCCTACCGGCTACGAGCGCACATACAACCCTCGCCTGGTGGGGCCACTTATGCGCTTGTCGATACTTTACTCGAAGGGCTCACCAGGTAGAAAAAATTTCATTGGCCTTTAGACACAGGACACATTCGAAAGGGGACACTTTCGAGTAAACAGAGTATCTCTAGTGATCGCTGATCGTGAGATCGATTGCATCCACACTTCGGCGCATTTCCTGGTGCATGCTCCTCCTCACATCCGTCGCACAGCACGCGCAGATAGCATGCAGGTATTCCATGAAGAAAAGAGAACACTCGTCGCAAGATCAGCCACGAGCCAGAGCTCGTTAGTCTACAGTATGTTTTTACGCTTAAGTATTTTCAATTGAGTTCGGAAACTCTTATATTTCGCCTGATACCAATGACCTTGCTAGCCGCAAATCCACTCTGATTACACCGCAAGTCATAACGTAAGGTGACACAGCGTAAATCATAAACCTGGCGCGCATTCAAAAATGGTCAGAGGATCCCAGAAACCAATCACTACTTGTTCACACCTCATCATGCGTTGGGCGGCGTTGATATCAGCAAGGAGTTGGACCTATAAATCAGATCTGATTTATAGGGGTAACTCCTTGATATCAGCGCAGTTCCATCACATCTCAATGAACACAACAGCGAAAATTGGAGTGTCGTCTGGAGCCTTTGCACTAAAAGAGCGTAAGCTTTACACTACAACTCATAAGTCAAGGCCAACCGCTGCCAGAGAGAGTCACCGTCGAAGTCCGCGGGAGAGAAGGCGGTTGTAACTAAGCCTAGCAGGCGTCGGAGGGAGGCGGCCGACCGAAGTCGGCGGGACTAAAACTCCGACAGGAGCAGGATAGTCTTGCGACTATACCTACGGCTGAAACATCATCCCGAGGGGTTGACGTTTCCCAGCCAGGGGAGAGTATCGATTAGTCTCTCCCACTCGCCATGGCCTACCAGGCACGAGGGTTACACGGTTGAAGCGTGTCGAGCTCCCTTCTCACGATGGCGTCGAACAAGAGTTCCATGTACTCTCAAAAATCCGGCAAGTCCTCGAAGTCGCACCAAGGCGCGTCGGCATCGCGACCACAGAATCAGTTGCAGTCGATTCTCGACCGTCTCGTGGAGCCGAAAAAACTCAAGTCGAATCCGTTTTTGGCGTCAGAAATCAAGTTTCTGCTCGGGTCAGTCAAGAAGCAGCTGAAAGTGACCAGGTCGGCTTTGGTCGAAGTTGATGCGCCCGTCAACATCTGCGGCGATACGCACGGCCAGTACCGAGACGTCCTGCGAATCTTCCACCTCTGCGGATGGCCGCCGTAAAACAGGTACCTTTTTTTTTGGGTAAGTGTGCTTTATACGCGTTGCCAGACAACCAAAGCCCCGAGAATATCGTCTTTGCAAGAGACTACGTGGATCGAGGACGACGCAGCATCGAGGTCATGTGCCTGCTGTTCGCCATGAAGCTGACGTACCCGCGCCATATCTACCTGCTGCGAGGCAACCACGAGGCCAAGGAGATCAACAAATTCTACGGTTTCTACGAAGAAGTCAAGCAACGATACAGCGAGCAGCTCTGGCACGACTTCAACGTAAGTTGTCCCCCGCTCCTCTTCTCACCTAGCCCGTCCTGTTTTAGGAGGTGTTCACGTGGCTGCCGCTGGCGGGTCTGGTTGGAGGAAGCATGTTGTGCATGCACGGCGGGATCCCGACCAAGGAGCTCAGAAGTTTGGACATGCTGAGGAGTCTGCCCATGCCCATCCAGTCGCCCCGAGACAACGAAGTCGTGGCCGACCTTCTCTGGTCAGATCCGTCCGACGATGTTGACGGTAAGCGCGTCACACTGAGAGTCCGGTGACACATTTTCTTGATCCTAACATTGTCTTTCTCGTTCACAGCTCGTCTCGAGTCCGCGTGGCTTGGGCCATCAATTCGGCGTGGACCAGGTGGACACTTTCCTCAATAAGCACGGCCTGGAAATGGTGGTTCGAGCGCACCAGGTAAATCTTCAGTTGTTGCCTCTGTGCTGTTCTTAGCTCGTCTCCTTTTCTAGGTATTTAAAGAAGGCTTCAAGTTTTTCGGTCCATCCAAGCAGTGCGTGACCATCTTCAGCGCACCCAACTACGGCGGCGAGTTCGCAATCCTGGTCGTCTCGAAAGTCATGGAAATCACTATGAATGTGCTGGCCCCGTTCAACAAGAAGTGAGAGACGGAAAGCCGACCACGATCGTGTCAACTGCCCCTCCGTTGATCTGACTTGTCTAGTGCCGTTGTTGTCTGTGTAGCGAACTGGTGTTCACGATAAATGAATGATCTGATCTGGTGCCAGCAAAGAAAAGCGGTCACTGCATGCACATACTCGAATTAAAGTGAGCACGCGACGATGCATTCGAAATCAGCTCCACGCAGTAGACTGACCGTGAGATTCAAACGATATCTGTGGCCGACCCATCACACCTAAGCAAATGAAAACGTCACAATCCGTCACAAATTTCCCGTTGGTGCCTCTATGCTGTTTTTCTTAACGTCAGCGCTTTACCTGACGCTGCGAAATTCTTTTTCTGGTCAGTTATTCAAAACCTTGTAATACATTTGGGTCTGTAGCATAAAAGCAAGTGGTTGCTTGTTTTTTGTTTTTTAAAAGTTTTGTGGGCCGAAGCCCGTTTTTGCCTCCAGCCGGCCAGCAGTCAAACCGTATAAGCAGGGCTGTGCGGGGACTGGCACACACAGCAGCTTCCCTCTGCGTGTCTCCACTAGGAGCACCTCCACGCGAGGGCATCCTGGACTGGACACCGACTTCCTCAGACGATAGCAGGTGGGCTATGAACCCTGTCGGTGTTCGACAGCCGAGACTGTCTCCTCGTTTGGCTTCCGTCTCCCCACTACGGGCACCTCGGCGGTACCGGAGTCACCAGCGGCCTGGCGTGCAAGGTCAGCGAGGGTTTATGGTTCGTAAGCCGACCTCCATTCCCAAAGTCAAACCCAGGACGAGTCCAGCCACTCACTCCCAAGCACAATGGAGAGACGAGTGCCGAACCGCTGCACCACCGAGGCCGCAGATTCGAGCATGTTGCACATATGTAGATCATCAACCACGTGGAATCCATGTGGGATCCACCCTGGAAATTGACGTTTGGAATCTGGATTGTCGCGTGGAGCCGGAAATTGGAGCGCGACACGCAACTGGCGAGTCAGCGTGATGATTCAGCCGGACTGAGATACTGTGACTGTACGTTGGCATTTTTGGCGTGGTGCAAAATCACCACCCACGACTTATCATCGCGGATTCATGCATGTTATCTGCAAGGGAGCCCAAATCCCTTTAAAAACTCGCCTTCACGTGGTTCAATGATTATGTATGTTTTACCACAACGCCAAACGCGTATAAACATGTCACGTTGCTGTCCGACGTGACCGCGTGTGGAGAAGAGCAATCTCGCGACCAGTCGCACTAGACGAGAATTATATTACAGTTCTCCCATACATCACACCGGTCGCCTGCCCGGCCGCACCGGCCGTAGCCCTGGCGAGCAAGCTTTACAATTACGCACACTACACTATGTATATGATACCTACGCGGGAGATACAAGCTCAATTGTGACAAACACTCGAGGGTCAAGGGACTCATCATACAGTACAAGAAATGATTTACCAGGCCATGAGTCGAACACTCGCCCGTTACTGCGCACCTGGAGTGAAAGGCAGATACCTAACCCACCAGACCACGAGTCTGGTCCAGCCTGTCAATACGTGGTGACAATTTGCACTTCGCGCTAAGAAGACGAGACGGGACGGAAGGTCTTGTCTAACGGCTTTAAGACCAAAAACTGATTGCGAGCATGAACGAGAAGTGCATCAGCCAGCCGCAACACAGAACTTGTCAGTACTGGTTCTGTGACGCATGTGATTCTTTATCATTACAGTCCTTAGTTTCTGATATTATGTTCTCTCCCTTCTGTTTCACTCTCATAGTCGACTGACAGCGTTGCTCGACACAGTCATCAGCCATACTGAGGTCGCCCTGATTGGTGGACTTTGACAGCATGCACACTGATCGATGATATTTCTCATTAACTGCGGTATTCGCGTTTAATGCCTCTTTCAACAATCGAGGACTCGAGTGCATAAAGTCCTTGATTTTAGAAGTGATTATTTTTCACTTTTTGAGTTTTGTGCAGATTTCTGTATAGTCTCTGATGGCCTCTGTATAGTCGAATCGAAGGCTATATGCCTTGGATTCAAACCTGTACTGTGTATTCTAGGCTCGTCTCGCAATAAATCATGAGCGCAATGCCGGTAGCTGAGAGCGTCACCCGTTGGAATGATGTCTCAGCCATGGGCTAGGTCGGAAGACTTGGTTTGCTGGCCCCCTGTGCTTTTGGCGTGGTGCAAAGGTTCCACCAGTCACTCCCCGCATTGCCCAAACCAGGTTTTCTTGGCAAGAGCACGCTGTATCTTGCCGAGATGGTGGCAAGATCTTGACAGGAGGGAAGGGGAGGGATATCTCCCGTAGCACGGACTCATACCTTACATAACTTACTGCCTGACTCAATACGGTACCACAAAGCTGGCTGCTGGGAGCGTCACTCGTCAGGGCGATCTTTCAGCCATGGACCGGGTCGGAAGACTTGGTTGACTGCCCTGTGCTTTTGGCGTGGTGCAATAGCTCCGCCTGTCACTAGCTCCAGTACCACGGACTTATTACACACCGACTCAATGAAAAGATACAGTATTACATCGTCTCATGGGCACAAAGAATGAGGGTTCATTGCTTTAAGTTGAGGTCAAATCACAAACTGTTCAGATCAAGTAAGAGTGGCCTTTTCCGAATCCATTAGCTTTGATAACACAGAGCGGTCTGAAGGTAGTTTTTCTTCTTCTTCCCGTTCGTCTGCTTTGTCTGAGACAAGCACTGCTTTGGCGAATGTTTTATACACTGTCATGCCCAACAGTGCCCCGACATGGGGAACGATAAGTGGTATATAAAACCAAGTGTAGTCGCGATGACTGAAAGTAACATCGAGTTATTACTGGCCCAAATTTCTTCGAACAGAGAAATACCTGAATGGTTCAGCACCCCAGCCAGCAATGACCATTAATATTCTCGATGATAGATCCTTCGCAGGATTTAATGGGGCACTGCAGTTGTGTCCCAAAGAAGCTATAACCATGCCAACCAGCATTCCAGCTACGGGAGGCATCAGCAGGGGCGGTACTTGCATGTTCGATGGATCGATGATGGTCAGAATTCCAATAATGAGAATGGAGGTGCTAAGCAGCTGGAATCGCCAAATGCCATATGATTGTTTATAGACACCAGATTCAAGTGGTCTACCTGATCGAATATGCATGTGACTATAGACATGTTCTCATTTTGGGGAAAGCTGCTAAAGATGCCTCCGGTACCATTCTCCCCGAAAACTGTTCTATTTCCCCCATCGAAGGTATTGAATGCTTCTGAAATGAGATCAGCTAGTGCCTGCCGAGCGTTTGCGGTCTGACATCTACTCACCGAAATAGATGCCATACGCAATGGCAGCCCCGATAAAGGCACCCACATACTGAGCTACCCAATACACGATCAACAATCGTCTTTGAATTTGTCCCATAACAACCAGAACAATGGTGACTATGGGATTAATATGTGCTCCTAAAAATAAGCTACCATTCACCTCGTTTTACTCTGGCATGCCACTTCACTCACCTGATCCCTTGAACGATACATAAATTGCAAATGTGACACCAAAAATGGTCCCGAAGTAGCCCGATACCATGTTGCCCACTTTGCCTCTGCTTAAGACCACTTGGCACGCTGCACAAGTAATGATCACCTGATCAAAGGTACCAGTGCAATACCCACGTGATACTTATCTTTGGAACACAGACCTACCGTCATGAATAATGTTCCAAATAGTTCAGAAATGAATACACGAAATGCCAGTTGATCTTTGCTGAACCATTTTCGTAAGATTGCAACTTTTTTCTCAGCCATTTTCACACACTTTTATCCGTATTTTCGTCGGAGCACCAGGTTATATACCCGTTTTTAGTACGCAGTCTACGCCTATTCTCACCTCGCTAGTAAACCCGCATCGATTGCAATAGAAGGCCATCTCTCTTTCGAGTTGACTTTTCCATCCCAAATCGTACCATCACGCACTTGAATGAAGTTTACATTTGAGCACTGTACCAGAGAACATTTATCACTTAAACCAACGTAAAATATTGGACGGGAATAAAGAGCAAGAAACGAGTTCTCGACTGCGGCACGAGTTGACAATTCAATTTTAAAAGTGGTTTCTACAACTTTTACTCATCCTTCCCAAACAGCACTCTCGACTTCGCTCTCAAATAAAAGTCTCGAGGATGCATCATTGGCTAATGCCAACTGTCACAGCCGTACATATTATAAAGCTAGCAAATAAATGAATTCGGCCGAGCATATTTTATAGGCTGTTACGCTCTACAAACAGAATACACAGTGCTATTTGGCCTCGGACGTAAAGTATGTGCGAAGAAGGGGATGTGTCCTCAGTATAACAAACATGTCTCATCGAAACACTCAAAGATGCCCACATTCCACAGTACACATTTGGCCATATTCATCTGAACACAGAACGAAAGGAGAGGATCTAGAAATCTAGGATACCAAATATAGATGCTCTGTCGAACCGATCGTATGATCCAGTCACACATTTCCAATAACTTCTTGCTTCAACTTCTCAGCTAGAGCTCGTCTAGCGGCCAATACGTCGTCACTGACTGGGGGCAAATCACCTTTCAATCCACCACGTAGGGCTGCTTTGGCTGCGCGAGCCGTCTTCGGCCGAGTCTGTTTGCCATCGGCTTCGGCTTCAGAGAATGCCACTTCGCGAGCTTCCCTTTTCATAGCCAGCAGTTTATCCCTTTGCTGGCGCAAATATTCTTGGCGTTTTCGGACCGCTTCGTCGGTGACCGCTTCGGGGATTGGTTCTGGAGGCTAAAAAACGAACGAGTGGTAATGAGAACAGAATGGATGGCCTATGCATCTGATTATCAGTGGATTCGAAGTGCTGCATCATGTCCTTCGAGAATAATACCACTGTGTGGTGTGGTCTGAAGCACATCAGCGCAACCAAAAGATGACGGGTTCGATCCTTGCCAAGGACAATCATCTGTGTAAGAGCCCTCTCATACCTTAGTCCCGCCTCCCGCTCTGCTCATTCGACCACCAATATTTGCCTGATCATCCGAAATCTTTGATCTGATTTTTTCAGTCTCCGCGGTAGCTCCAACACTCATGGCTCTCTGAAATACATATTAAACTGCGGTAATGAAGCTTCAGAGTCAGTTACTGCACTCACAGCTTTCAAAGTAGGCAGCTCAGTTGAGCCTTTCGGGACCATATTGGGTTGAATGGTGGCAACACTTTTCCGTGATGCCATCGATCGATCAATAGTTCCAGAACTTTGACCTCCTTCATCATTTATGGACATTTTTAACGCCTTCAAATAAACACTCCTTGAAGTTTCGAAGAGCCATTTTTAGTGTTTGCAATGCCTACTTCCTGAACGAGGTCGTCCTCCTGTTGACGAGCCTCGACCAACCGGCCCTTTTCAGCTATACTTTCCTTCAGAGCAACTTGTAGTTCTTTCGTTTTTGCTTCATCCTTGGCCTTTTGCTTTTCGTAATCTTCCTTACTCTGCCTAGAATAAAAGGGCGAAAAATCGATAACTATAGTTCCATATTCGATCCACCGTTGGGTGCGCCTACCTCATTACTTGAAGCAATATAATTTTTTCTTGTTCATCGACGTTCTTGAGCATAGGAGTAGCTTCCGATTCGGGTGTCGGCCCACCCGGTAGTAGGACAGCGGGAATGAGACCACACATGATCTGTGGGCAAACGTGGACATATAATGAGCAGATGCTGGTAAGGGGTGCATACCTCGATCATTTGAACGGCTTGCAGCTGAAGCTCGATGTTCTTACGCATCATCATGTGCACAAACAGATTGAAGTCATTGGCTGCGATCACAGGTTCTAACAGCGACCATTCCACATTGGTCTTTCGGTCGGGGTTATCGCTGGCCGTTTCGTCTTTTTTGATCGCTTCAGCAACCTGCTGCGGTTTGACGCCCGTGTCGTCGCAGAAACATTGGATAAGCATATCGACCTGCCAGAACCAGGTTTAGAACAAAGTGCAACACGAGTGAGAGCTAAACTTACCATGCCCCGAAACTCGGAATGAATTTTTGCGTACAGCTGCTCGTCGCCTTGCTCTTTATCGAAAACTGAAATGAACAATCAGTGAATAAGGTCAAATGCGGCTAATCCCAACCTCATGGTTACCTACGGATCGTTGCTCAACAAACGACATAACTGGCAGAACCCACATGGGGCTTTTCAAAAACTCCAGAAATTTTTGATACACATCCGCATGGGGGTCCTTTGCCTTCTTGGATTCTTTCTTCGATGACATGTTCGGAGATCTTGAAAACAACTCAGCGGAGAGAGCGGACAGAGACGAAGTAAAGAGCCAATATAGGGTCCCTCACTCCTGCTTGAATCGTGTATAAGCTAGGTGGCGAACGGCAGTCCAAAGTATCCAGTGTTGCTATGCCGACCACACTCGAGTCCGACAGCACGGTTTTATCTCCGCGAGCCCCATACGCCTGTTTGCTTCTCCGTAACCGTTCCAGGGACTCTGCAATGAAATGGCCAAGTAAGGGCCCCGTCGATACGATTCTTCCGCATCTAACGTCGACCCTCAAATTGGTCTTTGGTGATAAGATGTCAAATGGGATGCTTGGTCAAGGCTAAGGGCGGACAAGTGAACACACGCGGTGCGTGCGAAGAGACGGATCTCTATGTCGATTATGGTTGATGTCAGATGAGAGAAAAAGCACATTCACATATCGAATAACGAACGGGGCTACCACTGGCTGATGCTGTTCCTCAGTGCGGACGAATGCACACGAAGCGTATGACGTCACGAGACCTCAATCTTGATCTTGGGTCTTGCTAACTCTACCCGAACAGCAGACACACGAAACCTCTCGTATGGCTCTCGTGACAAAAAACTGCCTCAACCGCTTTGTTCTATTGCTGCTGAACCTCACGCTTATCATCAGTGTGCTCACGTCTCTAGTTCCTGTTTACTGACACGATAGCGTGCAGCAGGTACTTTAAAGCTGGACGTATAGTTCGATGCGATGTGTCAAATAAGCTTGCGATGCGACGCTTTAGGCACCTTTTTACATTGTGGGCTTAAAGATCTCGGGAACGAGCACCAGCTCTCTTGTTTATAAACTCGCTGAAATCCTAGGCCTATCCCAGGGCAAACTAGGGCAAGCCAGTGGAATGCCTTCGCCACAGGAAAGGTCTAACGTAGTCCACGACGCCTCGTGTATCGTTTATTTCTCCAGCGACACACACAAGGGCCGTTTAGGCTCACAATTTGGAGGGCGGCCGCACGTGTCGATCCTGACGGAGGTTCTGATAGTTCGGAGCCCAAACTGCCAGAATGCAATTTAGACCAGGAATTCGATACCAGTCACCGCCCAATTCCTGCAAACCAACCCCCCCCCCCCCCCCGTGTCTGGCTCTGACCTTAAAGAGGCAGACCAGTTCCCTGAACCAGCGCACTGATGGGTGCAGATAAGGTGGCCACGCCTATTATGCACGCACCACCTGCCCAAGAAAATAAAACAGAACACGATAATATCCCTACTCATCATATCACTCGACTGATCAGACATTAGCTTCTGTAACATTTGCATTCGGTCTTGGCCCAGAAATTACCTAACGCCTAGTCAGACATGAGCTTCTTTCTATTTCTAGTCAGTTCTGCCTTGATCATAGTGGCTCTCGCGGCCGCGGTGGTGCAGGCGGTTTAGCATTCGTTTCTCCGTATTGCTAGGGAGTGGCTGAGCTCGTCCTGGGTTCGATCCCCTGGGACAGAGGTCGGTTTGCGAACCACAAACCTTCGCTGACCTCGCACGCCAGGCCCTGGGTGACTCACCCGATAAACCGTCGAGGTGCTCCGAGTGGAGAGACGGAAACTGATGGGACAGTCTCCTGTTTAACGCCGACAGGGTTAAAAGCCCACCCGCCATTGCCTAAGGAAGTCGGAGTCCAGTCCAGGATGCCCTCGTGTGGAGATGCTCCTAGTAGAGACACGCAGAGGGACGCTACTGTGTGTGCCGTCCCCGCACAGCTCTGCTTACATAGAAGGTTTGACTGCTGGCTGCCTAGAGGCAAAACAGGCTTCGGCCTAAAAATTTTTAAAAAATACTGCTGCTCTCTGTTTTGTACTGTATTCTGCGTGCTGCAACAGATTCCTCATTATTACAGGCATATGGAGTTCAGATGCACTGTGGTATGCATACGTTCACTAGAAGCTCCTGTGACAGCGACATATCTCCTGAAAAGACACATCTCCTGACGTTTGAGAGCCTTTATCGTTTCGAGTATTGAAACCCATTCAATCCATACATTCACTATGCGGTGCACGCCTCGAAATACACCTGACATATTTAGCAATCATGATTTATTCGAGTCCTGCTGCAATTGCATCAGGTCGAGAATGGCATGTCGAGAATAACCGTTGCGCATATCTCGGACAGTTTCTGGCACGACCAGCCTTTACTCGACGCACACCTCACGCGAGAACCCAGAATAGGACAAGCACAACCAACGAACGCACGAAAACGCGTCGATCGATCCCTCCTCGACGTCTCCGGCATTCTTGTCGGCTTTCTCCTTCTTCTGGCACGGGGTCTGGAGCGATCGCAGGCTGCATGACGATTTCGAATACCTCGCCGCCTTCTTTCCAGTCGAACGGGTCCTCGTCGCTGTACTTCTCGCTGCCCATGACCGAACGCAGTTGCTTCTGGTACCAGCTGTAGTTGGGGGAGTACAGGAACTTCAGGCCTTCCGAGTCTTTCATCATGGCGCGGTATTCGTCCTCCATGCCCTCCAGCAGAACCTCCGGCGTCGTGTCCTTCTTTTTCTTCATCACCTGAAGACAGAGAGGCACTGATCGAGGGGGCAAAGTGGACAGAGACTTGCACTTACGTCGTTCTTCTTTTTGTCCTTCTTCCACGGCAGCTGACCCTGGTGGAACTCGACCAGCATGTAGAACCAGCTCCAGAGATCGTCGTGCCGACCGAGATCCTTGCGCATGTGTGTGTTGAGTGAGGCGTATCGAACCGCACCTCGGAAGCCGGCTGCGTTTCGCGGCGGTCGCATCTCTTCGTCTTGAGTCACGTATTGGCGGGCCAGGCCGCAGTCGAGCATGTACACGTTGCGCTGCAGGGCGTCCGATCGACCCATGGCGAAGTTGGCCGGTTTGATGTCTCGGTGAAGGAATGCAGTGCCTACAACGAGCACTCGCTGGTCGGAGAGAGAACAGGGCCCGAGGCAGTCTGACTCACCTCAATCGCCTCCAACGCTTGCAGTCCCAGCCGCGTCGTCGTTCTGCCCGTGAACCGACCATCCGGACGAGCGCGTTGCAAGTCCGCCAGACTTCGTCCCACCAACTGCATGACCAGGTACGCGAACTGACTCGTGCTGCCACTCTCGACGTACTGGCAGACGTGCGGCTGCGACATCTTCGTGTTTCGGAACGTTTTGAACACCACCACCTGGAATGGAAAGGGTTTGCTAATCCTGGAGCACGGGAAAGAGGAGGGGTCGCGGGATCTCCGTACCGAGAACCAGCTCCAGAGATCGTCGTGCTAACCCCAAGAACATCCTCGAGTACTTACCTCCATTTTGAGCGTGGGGTCTGCCGCCTTGGTCACCTCGACTTTCATGGCGTACTCTTCCTTCGAGGATGTCCCCACCACCTTGTAGACTGCGCCGAATCCGCCCTTGCCCAACTAGGCCAACACCTTCCACTTGCCGTCCACCACGTCTCCCACCACGGGCTTGTTGTCTTCCCCGCTACTGCCGCTCATGGCTCTTAGCTTGCACTCGACCGCACGCACTGATTCGCACTGACGAAATGACGACCCAGCGAACTGCCCTCCGTTGTTCATTTGGCATTGTAAAATCTGCGCTGATTAGCCAATCCAAAAAGATGTGCCCGCTTTATAGTTCAGGTAACACCTTGTACGTGGTGTGCTAATGTCCCTATGGCAATAATGCACTTTTACACTATGGACGCTGTGTCGGATACTAGCGACCATGCGTCCACCTGAGATTGTATGCGACCGCAACGAAAGCATGTACGCACAGACCACTGTCTGACTGCCCGCTCCGCGTCCATGCGTCCGATTGATCCCTTGGCGGACTTCGGGGTGTGCTTCTGCCGGGAGCAGAATAGGCGACAGGGGGTTCTAGCTGTATGGGCATCCGGTGAAAGAAAACTATCAGGGTCGTATCCACAATAGTCCCTTTCCAACGAAAGTGCCCTGGCTCCCTCGCTTTCGCCTGTGTGCGGTAACTACAAAGTGACTCACAATCAGATCAGCATTACGGAGAAGGGCGTGAAAAAGTCCCTCTTTGTTTCTTACAGAATATAACATTGTAGATACTTCCAGTATCGGGCAGAAACATCAGGACAGTAATAATAAAACAGCAAAAATAAAGAAAAACTCATCAACGCGAACACAGGGGACTAGTGAACAAAAGAAACCAAATTACTTTAGAAAGTACTGCCATCGTTATCATCGGCGATGCTGACGACCACTGGTGCGTGACGAGGGTGCATCTCCAATCGTACCTACTTTGACTATCTATCGGGATATTCAGAGATCTTCAAGCGCCTAAAATAAGATATTTTAGCGTTTTTAAAACCTTTTTATCAAGATCACCCCACTGACAGGTAGATCGGCTCGGTCTATGCTGGTGCTAGATAGATGTCCCGCCAGCTGTTGGCTTGCTCAAATATGCACTGTGGATCTACTCGAGTCCAGCATCGACCGATATACCGATTCGGCCAAACTGATCCGCCGATCCGAGGCGTGGATTGGTAACTAAGATTTTTTGCGCTTTATCTGCTAGACGATGATAAAATGTGGCATACTATGATGAGAAAATCGAGTTTTTTCTTCAAATCAGCATTTAATCCCACTTTTAGGCGCTGTTTAATTCTCCTGTGCCCTTTGGAGTAGTCTGACAGAAAGTGACAGCGAGAAAGCAGAGCAGGCTAGTGAGGGTAATCGCTGCCAAACACATCATCCCGACCCATCTTTAATTTTTTGAAGCGGATCAGTCGATGCTGGACTCAAGCTGCAATGAGTGACTAGTATAGTGCGCGCATTCAATATACTGCGAGTTTTGGCCTACCCGCCCAGCCATAATGATTCAGTTTCCATGATCAAAATTTACTTTTCCACGAGACTGTGAATAATTCAATCCTTTGATGCTGAGAAATGGCCACGTCAAGAATCTTACCCACGTTCGCCGACGACCGATAGCCGATGGCTCTATCTAACCAAACCAATCACTCGGCCTCAAGTTGCTCTCGGTCTTGTGTCTGCCCTGACCCAGGCTGGCCGGTTACCTGAACCAGTGCAGTGATAGGTGCAGATGAAATGTCCGCGCCTATGACAGACGTGTGCGGCTGTGGCAAATGGTCCCGCAGTGGCCATCCATAAATTCCATTGTATACACGCCCGTAATTGCAATAATTCTACCACAGGACGTCAAAACATGTGTGAAGCAACACTCAGCCGGCCAGCGGAGTATGTGACGCCGGATGTCTCGAGCAGATGCAATGTTTTTTCTGATCTGTCAGGGCTCGATTTTTTACTCCACAAGACTCGGCATTAGCTCGGCCAATTGCCCCACTTCTTTCGGCATGGTCGCCAGCAACGGCAGACGCATACCGCTCTTCCGCTGCTCCAGCACCTCTTTCAACTTCGTCCCCAGTCCGAGGTAATGCGCTTCGTATGGATTCTCGCCCATGTCGTACCCCTAAAAGGAGCAAGTCCATTCCCAGCACCAAAGAAAAAGTGAATTACTCACCTCGTGCATGAGGATCCCGAAGCTCCACACGTCCGACGCCGACGTCCACTCGCGCACCTTTCACGCATCTGGTGCCGTGCCGTAGACTGGCAGGCGACGCTTCGTGGCCAGCTCGTAGTGATCGGGAGCCAAGCGCGAGAGACCGAAGTCGCCGATCTTGACAATAAACTTGCGGTCCGTCTTCACCACCAGGCAGTTCCGACTCGCAATGTCCCTGAAAGACCGAGTGAGTACCCTTCGTCGAGCACCCTGGGGCGGGATTACCTGTGGAGGATGTCGTGCTTGTGAAGGTACTCGATTCCCTTCGCCGAGTTTAGCAACGACCTGACGCACCCTCGCTCTTCCAGCATGTTCGTCTCGAGCAACTTGTCCAACGATCCGTCTACAAAAAACCAGAGTGAAACATAGTCAGTGAGGAATGGTAGTTGACTCACAGTTTCAGAACTCTAGGATGATCAGCAGGCGTGGCACCTCGCCCGGATTCTGCGACCAGAAGCTGAGGCCCTTCAGTCGGACGACGTTCTCGTGGTCCAGCAGCGTCATCAACTTGGCTTCGGCCATGCACACGGCTTTGTCTTTATCGCTGGCGGCACCGCTCAGGATCTTGACGGCAACGATCTCGCGTTCTGGCAGCAGTTCGGCCTTCCATACTTCCCCAAAGTTGCCCTAAATCGAATACATTCATCGTGGTGGTGGTCGAAGGCAGCCAGCACTTACCTTGCCCAGTTCCTGTTTGAAGTTCACTCGAGCCCCGTCGATCATCTGGAACGTGTTGTAGATGGGCGTCAGCAACTTCGCAGGCGATTTCACCGCCAACGTTTGTCCCGACTCGTAGTAGTGGTTGACCAGAGCTTCCAACGACGTGAACTGCCGAGATTCGGTGGCGAAGGCCTGAAATTAGACGGTCTATCAATTATATCGAAAAAAAGGACCTCTTCGTCAGGCTTTAAGACTCGCTCCCCTCATCCTCACCGACGCCGCCTTACCTTATCATTAACGCCGAACTTGTAGTGTTGTATCTTTTTCTCGCAGTTGACGCTGAGAACACGAGCACCGACCCCCAAGCCGCGACGTAGAAGGAAATCGCCGTGGTTCTTGAGCAATTGCGGAACGAACTCGCGATGCAGGTTTGGGTAGTAGAGCTTTTTGAAGTCCAGTTTCGCTTTCTGAAAAGCAACTTCCTAAAATATGTCACACATTGCGGCCTTTGATTTACCCGTCCGCTTCCCGACGACGACATCTCGAACCGACTCAACGAGCACCGACCGACTCCCCCTCGAGACTATAATGAAGACAGCAAGGACCTTACAATAGGCTGGGTACTCGAATTGTAATGGAGACATGGAGTGTAATGTGCAGAAAAGAGAACCACCAAAGAGCCATCCTTCAACCTGCGGGCCCCCTGCAGCGCATCGTGTACATGCTCAACTGCGGCCTGGCCCGCCAATACGTGACTCAAGAAGAAGAGATGCGACCGCCGCGAAACGCAGCCGGCTTCCGAGATGCGGTTCGATACGCCTCGCTCAACACACACATGCGCAAGGATCTCGGTCGGCACGACGATCTCTGGAGCTGTTTCTACATGCTGGTCGAGCTCCACCAGGGTCAGCTGCCGTGGAAGAAGGACAAAAAGAAGAACGACGTAAGTGCCAGTCTCTGTCCACTTTGCCCCCTCGATCAGTGCCTCTCTGTCTTCAGGTGATGAAGAAGAAGAAGGACACGACGCCGGAGGTTCTGCTGAAGGGCATGGAGGACGAATACCGCGCCATGATGAAAGACTCGGAAGGCCTGAAGTTCCTGTACTCCCCCAACTACAGCTGGTACCAGAAGCAACTGCGTTGGGTCATGGGCAGCAAGAAGTACAGCGACGAGGACCCGTTCGACTGGAAAGAAGGCGGCGAGGGACTCGAAAGCGTCATCGTTCCAGGAGGACATCGACATCGCGAGGACATCGAGTAGTGATCGACCGTTTCGTGCTCGTGCGTGCGTTCGCTGCTTGTGGGTGCCCGGTTCTGGGTTCTTGTGTGGGGCTTGTTGAGTAAAGCCAATGTGCTGGTTTGCTGATTCGATTCTGGACTTGATGCAACCGCAGCAGGATTCGAAGGAGTCGTGCAGGCTTTTAAAATTGTGCTAGGCAACCAGAAAAGTCTGCTAAGTGCGGGAGCCCTTTCCATACCACATTACTCAAAGCCTTGCGACGTCGAAAAATTCGATTCGATTTTTGGTGGATAAAAAACAAGCATCGAGCATGTCAGGACGAACAGAAGGTGAGATAGCCGGAAGTGAAAGCGGCTACTCGGCGGGCCTCCGAAACGGTGTTCAAGTTGGCTGTGTGCTGGGAGCTGAGATTGGTAAGCAGAGCAGGTGCACGGATGTCACTGGCAGCAACAGTCCGTCTTCATAGGCTACTACGAAGGATACGCCGCTGTGCTGCTCCAGCAATCAGTTGCTGCGACCTCGACCGGCACCAAGCCGAAGTAAGATGTGGGTTTAGTTTCTGTGCAATGAGGTCGGGCTGTGGGGAGGGAGTGTGCTTGGTTGCCTCAATCATGGAATCCATCATATTGTCGCCTTATGGCCGCTCCAGCCAGGGTTGATCGAACCAGGACCCGAAACGGACCAGGTGGCTATCCTTGCCGAACCAGATCGAAATAAGCCATAATTTTCTTGCCGCTAGTTAGGCTAGACCAGATAAGGTCAACTGGTTTTTGTATTGCAACGAAGAACAACAAACACCCTCGATAATTCCTAGTTTATGAATGTCCTTTCATCAGAAGCCATTTTAATGTAACTTTTCTATTTTTGCACTGCCAGTTGTGGGAAACGATACAAGGCACGGGTTTGATCCTGGTTCGGCTCCAAAACTGGTTCGGTGCTTCAGTCGAAACTGGAGCTCCAGCCAAGGCGCCTCTGGCTAGGATGCCTGCCTAGAGCGTTCGACCATCGCTCCCCGCGGCATCTCCTTCGATGTAGGGCTGTCCGAAGGGGGGCTGTAGATACTGCCTATTCCTGCCTGGTTCTCAATTCTGCTAGAACAGGCCCCATGGCAGGCTTCATTTGCGCACCTCCAAAACAATTTCGTGGGCGTGGTCACATGCAAGGGGTGATAACAAGCCCGGCATTGAAAGAAGGTTGTGTGTATGCACCAGATAGTGTGTATGATGTGTGGCGATGCATGTTGGGAAGGGTGCGAGTGTTCAATTACTCAGTCAGTCAAGTACTCACATGCAAATCGATCAGTCAGGATTAGTCGTAGGTAGTTCAACTCACAATCAGTGCATGGTCTCGTTGCCCCTTCCTGACCTGATTGTGCTCCATATTCCAAACCATCGCTGTCACCCAAGTCCTGACCTGGATCAGTCAGCTCCATGACCATAGCTCACACTTCTATGATTTCAGGAAAACGCATTTTCTCGATAAAATCCTACAGCTTGCCAAAGAGATCGATCCGAGTCCTCAAAGTGAGCACTTGCTGGAACAACTGGAGCTGCTCAGGAAACTGGCCAAGCAGGTGAGCAACTGCTCCTGAGCAAATAAGCTTGCAGAAAGCTTTCAGGCTGTTGATTTTCAGGCCGGAATTCCCGACCTGGACTCATGGTCAGTCAAGCCATCCAACCAAGTCAGGATGCAAACGAGCTTTTGATCACGATTTTATCAGGTGTCTGGAGGAGCTGTCTCAATATTTTGGTTCAGGCGTTTGTATAAACTGATGAAACAGGAATGCGGCCCTTATTCGTTAATAAGAAAACGAGAACACATTTTTCTCTTATCCCTAATTCAAATCCAAAAGCATGTTTGTATTTAGTACTGACTCACATGTACACAAAACCATCTAATATACAAAACATTCTAAAAATTCAAATGGTGCGTAGTAATTACAAATTAACCAGCGCCGCTGCATTAAAAATGGACGACGTTTTTACGCTCTCAAAAATTTTCTCGCCTTCCAAAAATGCGAGACCATTTGGAATGGACTATTCAGGAAAGAAGTATCTTGTAAAAAAACTGAAAAAGACCAAGCTATCCAATTTCGAGTCCCACTCTCTAATCACTCAAGAACAGCAGCAGCACCTCACAAAAAAGTAGCAATACCAAACGTGTTAAAAATGGAGCAAAAACTCGCCGCCCTGACGTCATTATCAACATAAACCGAGCGTTCTTATTAGCTTATCTTTTAAAAATCATGCAAATATTCTTTGCATAGCACTCTATCTCGCTTGTCTCATCTCCAAATGATGTCCTCACCTCTACCACTGCAGTCCGCCATACGTCTCCAAATCGGCAGTAATCCATCCAGTTAGTCGTGCCACACCAAAGTCATGTTAATTGCACTGTCAACCAACCAACCTGTGCAAAAAAGCATCCCTAATTAACAAATACGCAAGTGCGCCTGGTTACAACTAAGAGTACCTCCAACGCAATCACAGAAAACAGCCTTCAAAATACAAATTAGAACCACTCAACTTCACTTACAGGTTCCTCAAAAATGGCATCAAATCTAGCATTAAAAACTTCACAAAAACCAAACAATGCATTAAAAAAAGCTCGGCTAATCCCACCGTCCATAACAAAATTGGTACCGCGCTGTATGGTTCTCAATCATTAGCCCGCCATTTAATATTTATGACAAAAATGAGACGTTTGAGAATAAGCAAAGCCCAGCTGTAATGCAAGCAGCGCAGCTGTCATAAGACTCCGCCTATTTACAATAAAACCATACGCTGCAGGAAGTATGCCCATACAATAAAATCGATTAAAGACACAAATTCCTACAAAATCTCAATGAACTTTAAACGGCCTCAGTCAGGATCCACACGAAATCAACGCCGATTTAATTCCAATTTTAATGCTGAAATGAGATGGCATATTTGTATGAAATCATCAGAACAGTCGTTGCTGAGCATCCCAGCCTGAGTCTCCCTAAATCCCAAATCCACCCATCATCTATCTCTTATTGCTGACAATCACAAGTTTGAAAACGCATGACAGTGTCTTTGGTTGAGGCCTGAGCCGCCCCAGGTTCCCCACGGGACTTCAAACCCATTTTACTTATACCGGCCAGCAGTCATGATATGATAAGCGAGGCCGTGAGGTGACCAGCGCTCATGCCAGAATCCCTCTGACGTCTCCACTAGGAGCACCTCCAAACGAGGGCACCCTGTGCCAGCACCAGCCCCCCTAGAATGATACTGGGCGATAAGGGAGGGTTCCCACCCACCTTCCCAACTTGTGTTCGGGAACCACCTTCCTGATTCTCTACTCATCCAGCGTCCGCCACTTGACCTTGCCTAATGAGTCGCCCAGAGCCAGGTGTGCAAGGCCAGCGACGGAATTACTTAATCGCCTTCCTCATCCGGAACCCCAGCTGGCTTCCTGGTCAGGGTTGCTTTGCTGGTCCAAGCTATGCGAGACTAACGCCTCAACAAATTGAGCCACCGCGGCTCCTAGTTACCCCAGACTGACAGACTAAACCACAATAACTAGTCAACAAGGGAAAATCGCAAGTGGCAACTGAGACCTGATCCTGAAATTATCGCAAAGTGTTCCATGATACATTCGCTGATGGCCAGGTGGCCAGCCGTGGCTTATCACAAGGGCCAAATATTCGGCAGACCTTCGCCTCCTTTGATAAGAGATAGGCGGCGCTTATTATTTGTCTAAAGGACAGACCACTACAGGTACGGAATTTTACCATTTTGATCGTTCGCCTGGCCATCAGCCGCCAAGATTTTCCAGAATGAGTTTCATGGGTGGGTAGCAAAGAACATTTGCGATCATTCGCACTATCAAGTCTAAGTTGACACTCATCCATGTTCCCTTGTCATTACGGTGGTTTCTCTAACCTAGCAGTGGAATAATCCAGCACAACAATCCACAGCTCACCTTCAATAATATCCATCTTGGCTTTATTAATTTCCCGTCTCACTTCGTTCAAAATGTCTTGCTTCCACAATTCCAATGTGTCGGCAGTAACTACAATTGGCGCAGCGGAGGACGTAGGCCCATTCGAAAGACTTCGACTAGGTTGCCCCACTGCCCCTCCACTAATGCCAGCCCCGCTTGCCATCAATGATAATCCGACGTCTTCTTGCGAACTCAACGATGATCCACTCGGCACCCTAAAAAAGTCAAGGTTGGTAAACGGGCGGCGTAAACACCATATTCGCCCTTCAGGTCCTTACTTTCGATGTGTCTTCGGCGAGTCAGTATTGGACGACGGGGCCTCATTCAAAGACGGCCTACTACCATTTCTCGACTCCCATGGCTTCTGCTTAGTCTCAAGAGCTAAAAATAAAAAAGCGTTTTGTTCTTGTTCACTCCCCAAAATTAGTGCTAACCTTTCTCACTATTCCTAGTCGGCGAGTCGGAAGCCGCTGTTTCTGCACCATTGGTTATTGTCCCGGACGAAGAAGCACTGCCCGATTCGGCAATCAGTCGTCGTCTAGCGAGTGTCGCCGCCATTTCGGACATCACGTCAAAATGACTACCGCCACCGATTCCAGAACGTGCAGTCGTAATCGTTGCATCAACACTTCCGACCGAGGCCGATCGTGCATCTTTGTTGATCCCTCCAGGTTCATCTGTTCGCCCTGCCGTTGCTCCGGACGGAACCTTGCGCAGTTTCTGATTTGATATAGCCTGCACCAAGTTCATCGGCTGTTTCGGCATCGTATTGCTAGCGGGCATTCCATTCAGCACAGGAGGCGGCGGTGGAGGTGGCGCGGGCGGAACACTGCCACCAGTCGGTGCAGGAGGAATCTTGGAAGTAGTCGGAGGTGTTGGAGGCGGTGGCGGAGGAACTGGGGGCGCGGGTCTCGATGGAGATGGCATGGCATTGGTAGGCGTTACGGTTGAATAAATCAGATTGCTTGCTGAAAAAACAAGACAATCAACATTCGTTCAATAAGAGCCAAGCCAATCAAAGGACCCCATGTACAAAATTTTGCCGCCAAGTCTCAACCTGTTCTTTATGAATGCATCACTCAGAATTCCTTCCCCATAATCACCACTTTGCGTAGCACTCATGTTGCCTAACTTACTCTGGGATGTAGTACATCCACTGCTGCCAGAGCTGCTAGCATTACTACCAGCCGATGGTTGGCGTTGATGCTTCTGAAGATGCAAGGCCGGACTGACACCGTAAAAAGCTTCGTTCGTGTGCTGCTGTTGATACACCGCATTTTGATGATATTGCTGAGCGTCGTCTTGACTAATTCGTTGCTGATGGGATGCCTGATGCGGTTGAGGGCAGTAATCTCCAACAGACGCCGCATGGGGAACGAAATGCTGCTGCTGCTGCTGTTGATAAATGCCAGGCTGTTGGCCCTGCCTTAGTAATGCTGGCGCCGACGCCACACCAGGCAAACCGTTGTGTTGATGATGATCGTAAGTACCTAAAAATACCATCCCTATCTCGATCGAATAATTGAAAAAAACCCAAACAACATTCGCCATTGGAGCACCCGGACTCCCATGGCTTCTCACTGTCTTAGCTTTTACCCCAACGCAAATTATTGAGTCGTCCGTTTTTCATCGCTTTCCTCCAGCCCTCCCCGAAAGCCCATTTCCCAGGTGGCCTACTATTACTCAGCGAACTAAGGATTACTATAGCAAGCACGCACCATTCTGACTAGCCATTTGCTGCTGAGCACCTCCTCCAACGTTCGTAGCTAGATTCAACGCTTCCACGGCTCTGCACACGGCTTGACCGAATGCTTGAGCGTCATCCTGCGATACGAAATTCAATCCGTACAATTGTCGTTGTTCCGTTCTCCATTGGTGAAAGGTGGCCGTCGTCTGATTATACTTCATCGAAGCATACAACGGGCAATTCAGGACAACCTGAAATAAGTAAAAGCTGTAAAAGACACCTGTTCCATCCAGACGCCATAGACATGGAGCACAGACCTCTTGTGTATGACGACAAGGCCAAAACAAGATTTCAATCGCCGCTCACTGTCCCCAACTTCATAAATGCCATCCCGTCCTTGTCCTAATGTTACCCTCCCCCCCCCCGCCGTTTCTGTCTTTCACCCCCAGCCAGCAAGCTCATTCACGCCTCACCTCATGATCTGGTCCTTTTCTGGCCACGATTCGATACGTGCTGACGCGTAGGTGTTGAAAAAGTTGCACTTTCGATTCGGCATGCTGGCCATTTTGTCCCGCTGGCAACCACCTTTTACCACCATCATCATAAACCATTACACTCGCTCGCACAACTGCCACCGCTTGTTCCCTGAAAATATAACATTTTAAATCGCCCCTATGCCCTACATTAGTCCTACAACATTCCATAAGATAATCCTGTCTCACAACTGACTTATACAGCTCTCAGTTGCCATGTTAGGACACGCTTATTACTCAGCCAGCACCATCCCTCCAGGTCCAGTCACTCAATTCGTGTCCTCACCTAACCTGAGTCACCCTCGTCAACGACACCCCGCCCGTTTCCAACATCAAGACATACCGCATTTCGGATCAGATTACAATACACTTCTAGATTCCACAAAATCGATCATCTAAATTCCATTTCGCAACCACTCTTCCATCAAGCCAAGCCGTTCCGAGTAGGTAACTCGAAACAACAACTCGGCCACAAAGTTACAATATATCCACTAACAATAAGACGCTCTCGGCCTTTTTCCAAGTCTCGACTAAGAAAGAACGGCTTCCAACGGAACTGGCCGACCCCCGTTTAGAACAGCTGCTGTTGTCACCTTGAGGCCAATACTAACCAACCAACGAGCCCGGGCCGACGAACGATGGCATCTGTTCTGATCATCGAAAACGAACGACCGTCAGCAGTGGCGGCTACTTTTATACGACCTTTCGGCACTCATCTTTTTTCATTCTCGGACAACTGTACGTACGCGCACTCGCGCTAAAATCCCATCCGTCGCCTTCGTCCGTCCCCCTTGTACACGATGAACACAACTTCCTTACATCATCGCCACGTCTACCATAGCGACCAGCAGCTGCCGGACGACGGCCATCTTTCGCCACACACGGTCGCGCCCCCTTCTCCAACTCACTCAACAAATAAACCTTGGCTACCAACGAGATGACACAAAGTCCCTTCTGCCCGACAATACGTCCCGTTATTGCATTCGTCCCAGACGACCCTCACACAAACTATACCCAACATACAACCTGTCTTGTCCATAATTCCCAAATTCTCCCCGTCACACTAACCATCAATGACGTTTTGTTACGTATTACAGCCCTGTCGACGCTCCTCCTTTCCCCCCCCCATACCATCGTATATTATTCTTCGTAAAAACTCCAATTCCCTGCTAAAAGCCATGTTTTTTTCACTTTCAGACATTCGTCTTGTTTCACAAATAGGAGGCCAGGAATTCAAAATCAATGCAATTTAGTCTCATTCATATGAATCATATTTCCCACTGCCCGGAGCCATTTCGTAATTTGAACCAAGTAGAAATGAGTCCAAACTCGTTTACTCTTTCCCCGACTTCGGATTACACCAACTCTGCAATGTTGTCTAACCACCTGTCCCGTCCACCCGCTATTCCTACATACACAATCATCTGGCGATAATACTCCGTTAGAACAGGTGTACAAATCTTTGTTAGCCACCTAGACTAAAAACCTAAAAAGATGAAATGCAACGACATACACCAGAACTAGTTCTATGCACTTTGCTCATATAATCCTTGAACACGTCTGCGTGCCCGATTCCCCCCTTTTCACCACTGTAACAATCTGGCGGATCTTTAGCAAACTGTGTTATTTATATCTAACCAACAACCACTGCTCGGCTTACGGACTCGGTCCCTCCCAATTACAGGACCCGAACATTTTTCCGCTCGCCCAGACAAGAAGTGCAAGCGATCTATGGCAGTCAGATAAAAAACCCAACCCAACCTACCCAATCCACGTCGCCTATGCCCCTAGCAGTGAATTGTCACGCCGATCCTCCCTATCGCAGTTATCCTCGTTTCTTTTCTAGCTTCCGTGCCAGCCACCGCCCGCTCCGTCACTTGGCCATGATGTTGTTATAGCCCGTCTTTCAAACCCCTCCTATCTGTTTTTCCTACAACGCACGCATAATTGTCAAAGTGCATCTTTTTTTCTTCCACCTAGAACCAACCCACTCACTTCAGCCACAATTGTTTGTTCCCTTATTTGGCACCACCCTTCCACAATGGCACCATCAATTATTGCCTAGTACCATCCTGACACCGCTAAAACATTTGCCCACCAAATTGAGGCTACAAACGAAGCTGAGCGTAAGTCCACAAAATCTTTCACTTCATGCTCGCGCCCTCTTTTGGGAGCCTAGAGGTAAAAAAAAAATCGAAACCGTGAACACGCGCCCTCTAGCCACCACACCAGACCAGACCACATTGCGCATGCATGGACACGAAGAGGCTGCACGAAAAACACAAACCGACAGCTATCGATCAATCCGCAAAAGCGCTGCTGCTCCATCGGCTAAACCAAAAATACACATATCCATTTTCCAACGCACCCTTGCTGCCCGCTCCATAAAAGGACCAAAATCGAACGCGCCATCCAAATGCTAAAATAATGAGCGAATAACGCATCAAGCATATAAACCGTTTCCGTTCAACATGTCCACAAAAACAGGCCGTCGTAGGCAGACGTTGTTTCTTGGCTCTCTAAACCATGCCATGCCACCCATTTTGTTAGAGCTTATTATGCGCATGTTCAATGTATTTCGTCCCGTCTAGAAGCGAGATCATTAGCAAACCGAGACTAAAGACGCCGATTGCGTTCGATGCGTTGGCTGGCCCGAACCGAGCTTGCTCCTCTATGTTCACGCCTCGGGCCAATGGCCAAATCATTACGATCATCGCCTTTTCTGTCACCCTTGATGATATGCGCTTTAGTAATATCCCGTCGAATCGACTTCCACGCTCAACGAGACGTAATTGCCGAGGCGAAGATGGAAAAGCGGAGCGCGTATAAGTAAATTAAGCTCACAAATGGCTCCTATGGACCGAATGCATTCGTGATTCATCGCCACGACTGGCCAATGTCCGCATTTAAACAGTCCACCATCCCGCCCACCATTGCTTCTTCATTACACCATCAAAGTGTTTGCCAACGGAAAGAAACATTTCCTCTCATCCCCGCCCCCTCTGCTCCCATATATTGGAATCCACTGCAGGCGCCAATTCCGTCTTGAACCACAAAGAAGCACAGCATTATGTATTCGCTGGCCAGCACTCGCTCGGACACACACGTCCGCTGCAGCTGGCCTCCATGCAGGAGTTAAATCGGGTACGCATCTTTCACTCGCTCCGGCTTAGCTGAAATCAATTTTTATTTATTCGTCATTCGTATGCCGCCCGCCTGACTACGACGAGGTCTATGGTATAGTTTGGGCTTCATGCTGGTCAATGTCCACCCGCCCATGCTCTCCTCCGTCGCCTTCTAAATCGTAAATAACCGCCGTTTCGGTTTACTTTCTCCTACTCAACCTCTACAGACCAGTGCTTCGCTCCTTTTAAAGCATCGTTTCCTAAAACGAGTTCCCACATCCAAAGCAACAGACAACCATCAGGCCACTGGCCAAACCATGTACAAACGTCGGTCGATACGATTTTGGCCACCCGGCGACAAGCCAATGTCAAAGCGAGGCGGTATAGGCTCTGGCCTAAGTATGGTACTTCTTGCATGCATAATACGCCAGAGAAGCCACCCCTAAGAAACCCCTTGGTCTAGACACCACCACGCCTCCGCAAGCCTTCATAAAGCGCCTCCTGACAGACGTTACTCGTGTGCTCAGCCACTAGAAAATTAATCAACAGCTTTTCGAAAAGCTTCAATCAGGAATGCCGTTTTATAAAAGTCTAATATCCAACAAGCATTTCGGCACACCCTTCTCGCCTCCATCAACTTCGACAACAGCTGAACTTGTTGGTCTAAGAATGTTGCTGAAACTCTAAACCTAATCCACTACATGATGTATTGCAACAACCAAACAAAAGAAGCTTAAGTATTCGAGCCTACAAACTTAACATTTACAATTAAATACTGCCAAGATGGAATATCAGCCAAGCAATTGCCCCTTTGCACAGGCGCATGCATACACACACCTGGCTCGACATCAACCAGGAAAAAATAAGTGTAGTCCATCAAATATCTGCCAGACCCTAACCATGTTTCACTGTGCTCACCAGTCCTACGATAAATGCTATGCAAACACGCCCACCATTAGCGTCCATAAAGTACAGGTGTATCAACCAGACTAAAAAAACGTTTGAATTTTCATGCGCCGTCAAATTCTGTCAGCTGCTGGAATCTGGTTCTACTGTACATAATCTTCCCAAGTCAAGATAAAAGCACGCTGGCCCAGAGCACACATGATCGAAGCAAAGGTGCTTACCAACCGACTTAGCCACCCACTTGGAACTTATCAGCGTAAGCGTAGGCCTTATGCTAGCAAACAGTAAGAACGATGAGTCCGAGCAACAGGCAGATGGCTGCACCCTGGTCGAAGAACAACCAAGGACCGTATATTGGGAGTAAGACAAGATCCAATCTGCACGGACCTAATCACAAGAAAACTTTCGTTCTCATCTTCATGAACTAATTAACGAAGGGAAATAAGGCCTAGCATGCCATTTTCCAGGAGTCCGTATCAGAGGGGCGCCATCCGCTATCCACGCCAATTCATCAGAAGAGAAGACATCGAAAACAAGCGCTTGTTTACTCAAGTCCACGCGCCAAGCATTAGCAATGTAAATGGCCGTAAAAACGGCACCAAAGAATCTCGTTAATTCGCTCAAATTGAGCTCAATTTTCCATTGACAAATGTGGTTTTTTTTTCAAAATCCTGTTAAAAATTGACTGGAGAATGGCAGCTACGGACACATTCTTGACATCTTCGCGCCCTATTTCATTTCACAACTTAACTTCGCGACTTTCCTAATACTCGAACCGGTGGTTCTTAGCCTCAATAAAGACCCAGTCCAGTTCAGCCTCGCCTTTTTCCCACCACCGACAAATACCTAAGTGCATTGTCACAAAAGTGGGATAGAAATCGTGTCATGTACTTACGATGTTGTGCTCATTCCAGCGAATTCAGCTTCTCGAACGTTGAATCGTTCGAACAATGGTATTCGAAATCGATGTTCCAAAATCCACTAATACGAATCGCGGGTTGGTTTTTTAAAAATGGGTAAAGTCGAAGCCGATAATTAAACCCCGGTGAACGATCCGATAAAACTAAATTCACTGAAGGCGGTATGAGCGATGAGCAAATTTCGTCGAAAATGCAGTCGTCAGGATCAGAAAGCAACCTGAAAAAACGAAAACCATTCAGTCAAAACCATATTAATCTGTTTTTGGATAATTCTACAAAGAGCTGAACATAAAACAAGAAATTCCGAATTCTTAACTGACCTTGAAGTCTGCGGCAAATGCCAAGACACAACCACGCTCTCTGGCCTTGTAAATTTCAAAAATAAAAGCCGATAAGCTCGAACGTAAATTCCAGTAAAGCCGCGCCGCTTTGATGAAATCACTGTCGACTAATTGCTGACGCTACTGACAGACCTAAGAGGCAAAACTAGCGAATTATGCACCCAGTAGGCTGCTAATGTAGACAATTGTTGTCACGCCCATTGAAGAACAGGCGTAGGCCTAGTACAGTCCGCACTGCAGTGTGCGAGAACAAAGTTCCTTGCTAACATTTCTTACAGGCATAAAATAAAGACAAGATCGCGACAAACTATAGCATAATAAAAGTGAATAAAGCACAATAGCAACGTTTTCAAATAATACAGTCCTTCGCGTCGGCAAGTATCGCGTTTCGAAAATGGAAAACTCGTTTAACGTTAAACCGAATCGCGGACAATTGCCCACCGGGACCGGACAATTGCCCTACAGGCCCCTTGCGCGCGAAATTCAAATTTTACGAGCGTGCACCTGACAACTATTTAGAAGCAAGTGCTTGCAGCTTCGGTGGCAGAAATATCCTTTAAGGAATCAAATTCCCGAATTTTGACAAATCAACGGTACCATCAGTCAGTCAGCACCCCCAAAGTTGTTGAAATTTAGTCACGGCATTACGCACAAGCGACGATGAAAGGCCCATGTCAGATCTCGACTCGAGAGATAGGCTCGGTCGATGGAGAAGACACCGAATTTTCTTCCACGCTCAATAATTTGCTACTTCCACGTATCAAAAAATAATCACCTACAGTATAAAGTTGCAGCCCTCAATTGCTGCGTCAAACGATCCAAGCAGAGTTCTGAGCCTAGTAGGCGGGCCCTGGCGGGGTCTGTAGTGGTGCTAAACAAATGCATTTTACCATAGTTTTAACTTCCTTGATCCTATCTCCAACCTCGATTGATCAATGACTGTTAGATTACAACATCAGGCCTATAACACAGCCGCATAGATGATTGTGACCCGCCGCTAGCAGACATCTCTGTATACCTGCGGCAATGGTGCGGGCGGGCAATTTTCCGGGTGGGCAATCGTCCATCGTCTGGCTCACTGTGCATTGACGCTCCCTACACGGCTTCACCCACACACTGTGACAAACGTAGGGACCAGAGTGCGCATCTATCGATCGGCGCGGGCACGTACTCACGCCCGCTAAGCTGGTGGAAAGGTCTTATCGTTAGAAAACCAAAATCTAACCCAATTGTAAAAGCTTCAAGATACAAAAAAATATTTCCTCAAATTCTTATGAGGGTTTTTATATTTTTGTGGGTTGGGTCCCATGCCACGTTCCCAACCCAGTCGGCCGTACCACCGCACCGGCGTACCAGGCCCTGGGTACGGGGGATTGTGTCCCGATTCAGCGAGTGTCTCGTATCCGCGAGTGCAAAGTACCACGGCTAACCAAAATACTATTAGCCTGCACAAGGCCGCCCAGAGGAAGCCTGAGCCTAAGCCTAAGCCCTAAGCCTAAGCCTAAGTCTACCCTACGCCTAAGCCTGGGCCCAAGCCCGCCCAAACACATGTAATCCTATGCACGCGCACAGCTAGTGATCTCGCACATATTTCTTTAGCCGTGTGTAAAACAGCACTCGCTGAATCGGGCCACTCGCGGAAATGGGAATCTACGGTACGGGGATGGTCAAAAAAGTCGGTACGGTCGACCCTGGCTTCCAACCCGTTTTGCCTGTAGCTGCAGCAGTCATGCTACGATGAGCGGGGCCAGCGCTTACGGCAGCTTCGGTCAGCGTGTCTCCCCTGGGAGACCCTCCACTCGAGGAGATCATGTCCCAGCACCTAGAAGGGACCGACCTTCCCAGCTTGTGTTCGAGAAGCACCTTCTATGCATGTTTGTAAGGTCCCAGAAACAACACACTCCCCCAAGTTCTTATCGAGGATGCATTCCTTTGATCAGATATCGGCAAGCAGATTGACACTATGCTCAGACGATTTTGGATACAAAACACTCCCCCCCCCCCGAATTCTTGCGACGCGGGCACGTTCGCGCGGATAAAAACCCAGTAGTTTTTTTAAAAATTTTGGCAAACACACTCTTTTAATTTTTAGTCTCTCATGTGCGCCAAATTTGATCAGTTTTTGTCGCTCGGTTCGCTAAGAAACATGGTTTTCGTCTCGGCCCCTTCAATATGTAAGGGTGAGTGGCGCCTGAGCGAAGAAAGATTTCAGGATTCCTACAGTGGAACTTAATCTAGTGATCGCCGATTGAATAAGACTAAAAACGTCACTGAGTTATGGCTCAAATCACGCAGCCGGTTTTGAAAATACTTTTGTGATTACCTTTTCAAAATCGTTTCCAGAAAAAGCACAGTTGCATCACTCTCACCCTTATGAGTGCATCGAATGCGTACAGTAGGTGATCACAAATTGAGAGGGTCTTCCATGAGTCGAACTTTACAGGAACATGTATTTCAAAATGTTTTGGCTCGCACAACGTCATGCGCTAAAAAGTTGCACCCCAACGACGAATTTGTATTTTTACCTAATGCAATAAAATTTCGAGCTAACAAAAAAGATGCATTGAGACGTTAAGAATATCAGTCGTATCAACCTTGTTCTGCATGAGATTGTTGTCCAGCACACGAATCATCAAAGATCACAGTAAGTATAGACATTAAGTACACCTAAGAAAGCACCCAATACAAGAGCTGACTTTAAAGGAGATATCACTGATATCTGTAATCACACGCGCTCACAAGTCGAGTCTGACATGCGCTGCCGAGCCATTTCCCATATTCCCTGGTAGTGCACAAAGGCAGCGATGACCACCAACGTGTGCATCAGCTGGTGACTTTGAAACTACAACAAAAAGCAGCGAATTTCAGGGCATTAAAACATCGGAGCTTGGACGACGTCTGAAGAAAGCTCATAGTTTTTTTTAGCACAGCACCTTATCCCGTGCTTTCTTCTATGCCCTTGCTGAAAACGTTATACATTCTCCTGTTGTACTCAGGGTCTTTTAATTCCAAAACCCCTACAAATATCTGCGGTTCCTCTTGCCCTGTCCGAGACACTCTGGAGCGCTTGTATTGTCACCTCGAGTTACGGACGTCCTGTGTGTTCAAGTAAGACTGATGGACTTACCACAATGTCACACTTGCCAGGGAAGAACCGTTCCGGGATCCTCATGGCGTATAAGACAGCACCGCACAGATACAGAGCGGCCATTAATAGTAAGTAGACGAAGGAGGTTTCGCAGACGGCCGTCCAATAACCGTGGGTGATCATGTAGTGGATGGTTGGTACAATGCCGAACAGACCCAGCGCGGCGAACACGCCAGCCCGAAATGGTCGATATCGAGGCTCGGAGAACTTTTCCCACAAAGTGACCACGCTGCACGCAATGCCCAGCACGATCACCAATCCGATGTAGAACACTTTCGTTGGCCGATGACAGTAGAAAGCGTAGTAGAGCGATGGGATGAAGGAGCAGGTGATCAGTAGCGAAATTCCGAAGTAATCGAGCCTAAAATAAGAACCGCGTGATAACTGCGAGGAGAGTAAGAATGGCCTTTCGAGGGAGCCCTATCCTTTCCCCACCCTAGACAGCATAAGCACGATATACCTTCCGAAAAACTTTCCGACTGACTCTGAATGGCACGTGAATGTGTGAAATGTAAACGAGAAACCTAGGCAGCAGATGGCCCCGATCAAATACGGGGACATGACGATTTTCTGCTGCCAGTCGATCTCGGGATGCGCCAAGACGTAGACGCTAATTCCCAAGAATGCGGCGCATCCTAAACCAAACAATGCCTATTTGATGGCGGATTTAGAACAGGCTAGTTTTCAATCTTACCTAACAGATGCGTCCAAATGTTGATCGTTTCGGTATGCAAGCGAAAGATCGATTTCAAACAAGATACAAATGAGGGTAAGGGAGGCCGATGGCAATCGTGCAAATATTCGTTGTCTTGCAACCATTCAGGCAACGAATAATAGTGCATGAGCGTCCATGACGTTTCGATAACCTAAAACGAGGATCCACAGGTTTGTCTGGCGAGGAAAGAAGAAGGATCCTATGAAAAGAATCGATACAAAAGCTACAAAATAACGATAAGCACCTAAACATTGACCCTGTTGCTGCAGGCCTGTCGCAAATGCTGCTGTCGTCATAACATGACAAAGTCGCAATAGCAGCCCGCAGTTTGTCTCGTGATTTCGTCTTCTTTAAAACGCCCCCTCCCGTGTCAACATCGTATTTTCCACCCAGGCACACGAAAAAACCGGCAAAAAGCCTGATTACGACTCACCTGTTGCACCAAAGGAGAATGATGACCTGGACGACGCTTTCGTAAACCCATATCATCCTCGTTCATTGTGACCGTGTTCTTCTCCATGTTGAAATGATTGTTCGCTTCAAACTTTGACCCGCCACAATGCAGAGCCACACTGCGGACAATGCTCGATCAACAACTGCCTCACCACGTACCTCGAGCACCCACGTGTTTTGATGCACAGCCAAGTGGGTGGCCCGAATACTTGGAAGTCTTAATACGAGAGGCCTACCGGAAGTGATCCTATTTTAGGACTGTTGTGCACTTTGATATTCAGGTGGGAAATTATCGCGGGAAATTCAAATTTTGATAAGAACGGATATCGCAAATTTTGTGGTGGGGTGTGGTGAATATGAAATTTCGCTTTATTGATTAAGCTAAATTGCCAGTGCCCACCAAACAATCTCAGTGGTGCTCAAAGGATCTAACATTCTTAAGAAACGCCAGAGTTCGATTTGTGCAATCTACGGGTATGAAGAACCACTACTTGAAGCAATAAATCTTCTGACGTACCAAAGTAAAGCTCAGTAAACTTACCAGAAATGCGCAAGCACAAAATCGCTCCTCCTGGAATTACGAATCCTTCGACTTTTCATATAAGCTAAGCAAATTTAGGTTCACATGCCTCTCCAAAAGTTTTAAGTCTTTGTATTTATGAGGCCAGCGTCATTGAATGTGCTCACGTACATGTACAAGATTATCACAAAATATTTCATTGATGGCTTAGACTTTAATGAGCCATGTTTTCAAAAATTTTTTTCGGCTATAAAATTCATATTCCCGCACTTTTTACTATTGATTCTCGTAGCATATCTGCATGTGCGCGATTGGCACTTGATCCGCTCTGTCAACCGATTATCATGGGTTGATAACATAGAGCTCCACGAATGAAATGGCCTCTTGACAAAATCGTAGAATTGTACACAGGAAAGGACGGATTTGTGCGAAAAGCATTGGTTAAACTGCCTTCTGGACGTACCGTTCGACGTCCAATTCAAAACTTGGTCCCGCTCGAATGCACAAAAAACTCTGATACAGCTTGAGCATGTGTAAAGGACACGCAGAAATACATGCACTATGTATGCATCTAAAGTATCGAAATTCGCTCCAAGTATTATCTAAATCGTATCTGAACGATTTCCGCCTAAGTTTATTTTTCCGCTTATTTAGAATTGGAGGTCCGTTTGTGTTATTGTTCTAGCACCGTTTTCTCTCAACTAGCTTGCAAGTGTGCTTTCTCTTTCTCGGGTTTCCGCTGTTATACTATTTCGAAACTTGTAATTGGGCATCTGTTGAGTTACTCAGGTCTACTAAAATCGATGACCTCCCAATCCCCTGAGTTTGGGAGCTCTCGCCCTCCGGAGTGTCGAGAAGTGCGCGATGAATACGAGGAAGCATGGGGCCATGCGAGGAAGCAGCGTCTCGCCCACTGCACACTGCCAGAGAATGAAACACTTTACACTTCTGTGATATGTGATTTGGTATCTATCATGCTGAGTGTGCGTTTTCCTCTGTTCACCTGAACGGTCCGTTCATCTCGTTTCTCTTGATTACTGTAAATCACCATACTCTAAGCCTTGTAGCCTCTCTATCTCTATGTTTCGCGACAGCCCCTCTCGTGTTTTAGGTCTGCTCGACGGTTTACGCACATCTTGACAGCACCGGCCGGCACGACAACCTGGAGTAATCTTGGACTCCAACAACAATAACAACAGCAAGCTCCAACAGAAAGAAAGCGAAAAGTCGAAAACTGGTTCGTCTGTCTCGGGCCAAATGGGTGGTCCCTATGACCTGCAACCAGCTGGGTCCTTTCCAGTTAAGGCAGTTTTATGAAGTTTTGTTGGATTTGCACTAATAATGTTGTTCTAGGGGAGCCCCAGGGAAAGCTCCAGGGCAGAACACTGCCACTCAGGGGGAACCGCCGCCCGCCAAAGGAAAGAAAACGCCGGCCGAAGAAAAGTGATTCGTGATGAACCGTGAACACTGACGTGATCCATTGCCCGTTGTCTGGCTGCTTGTCCTTGTTTGCTCGTGCTGAAGAGAAAATGGCTGCAGTCCAAGCCTGCAATACGGATCTATCATATTTTTAGTCGAAAGGCTAGTCAAAACAGGACTAAGGTCGAGTTTTTCAAAATCACGGATCTAGGCAGTTTGGAATATGATCCTGAGGAAAGATGTCCCTGGGCTTACTCCAGTTGCGTCCTTCCCCCTCTGCTGCCGCTGTACACACCTATCGCTCACTCGAACCTGCCGAGATTGCCTCGAACCAAACTCGAGCACCCGATGGCACAGAGCTGAGTGCGAGAGTTATGTACGGGCTGGAACTAATGCCCAACAGTTTCACAGCGAGAACATGGGGTCGTGGCGCGTGTGCTATGCATCAGCCTCTCACGCCAAGTGCGTAGTTATGGGCGAGTGGTCGACACGGTAAATCAATTCTTGTGTAATGTTTCCCTTCTCCCTCGAGTGCGCTGATAAGCGTTTGGCGATGTGGTAAAACAGGAGAACATGCACACAGCGTGCAGAATACGCAGTAGAATATCGTAGCTTCTCATTTGTATCCTCGGCGGCAAAACCATTATGTGACTAGGAGTACCTAAATCAGATGATCCATTTTCGCCTACTGTTTGACTTCCTGCTGATTTTCGCCCCCGTATCTTTTGTATTTTATCATTACCTGGTGTCTTTCTCAGAGCCTCATGCCAGCGCGAAGCCCATATCAAATACTTTTGTGCAGGAATATACATATTGGAACTGTTTAAAATCATACAATGTAAGGACCCTTTTTGCATCCTCCTCACTTTCGGTATACCCCGTTTCAGTGTACCGCGAGAATTTACGATAATTGTTTAATGCTTCGAGACGCTTGCGATCAATCTCTTCCTTGTCACCCTTGCCTGAATTATAGGCTCTCGTATACAGTAAATCTCTTGGGCCTAACGTGTGCCAGCCGCGTGGTTTAGTTGGTTTGGTTCATTCAGCAGGTGTCACGGCGCCGACGACCGCGCATATCCGATTTTGAAGATGTGGGTAAAACACGAAGATGAACATGTACGACAGGCAGATGGTGACACTTCCGACAGAAGTGTAGGTATTTTGCACGAAGCTTCGCATAAGCCCTAAAAAGCCTATAGGTCAGGGTTTGAAGAGAGCAGCCACTTTTTCTCATTGTCAGACACATCTTGCGACAAGATGGGATCTCATCGTCAGTTGACATGGCCACTTTAGTGATTCCACATAATGGGGTAAATATTGACATTTTGTCTTTTTACGATTAAAGCAAAGCAGCCTCATCATGCCCAAAATCACGTCTTACAGACGGTGATAAAATCTGAAGAGTCCAATCAGCAACTTGTAATGTAAACACCAGCATCTTCTCTCAAAGCCCAGAATGCTCTTCCCGTGTGACACCACACAAACACATACTCGTACACGGATTTAGTGGTTGCGCAAACCACCTGTAAAAGATTTGATATCCTATAAGCTCCACAGTAAGTATGTACCTTAAACCTATGATATGTACTACACAATCACAGGAGTCGTTTGGCCATCAGCTGAGCTCTCACGTGCGGTGGTTTCATGTTGACGAACGGCCGTTTGCCCAAAACACGATAATCAGCGTAATTTATGAATCGTAACAGTTCGAAATTTAATCGTTCATTCATCCGTTGCGACTGTTTGGCCGTTGCGATAGCCACGGCGTACTGACACCCTTTCCGTTTTGCGGCTTCTATACTCAATTCTTTCATGGCCCCTCCCAACTTCAGGCATCGATAGTCTGGTAGCACAGAGGCTATATCGTTTTTCACAAAAGCGTCTACATCCGGTGGCAGCATATCCCATATTCCACTGGCGACTATGTCCAGAAAGTCCATAATGATGACCAGCGGGTTGCTCGAATCGGCCAGCTGATACGTGTCCTGGTCAGCGTCCGAACGTCGATGAATCGAACTGATATAAATTCCGACCAGGGCATCACGGGTGCTGTCAATGGCCACGATGGAAACATCATCTTTCAGACCTGGTTCCATGAACAGCTTTTCGAATACTGGCTCAGCTTGGGCACCTGTCAGTGGTTTCTCCATGGCCCCCGTCATCGGCTCATCATACTGAAATGCAAGATTTAAAAGTTGAGAATCAAACCAAACCAGATTTCGTCAGTATATCACTGCGACAGAGAGTTTTAGTTAAAAGCTGAAAATTTCAACACTTCACCTTAAAAGAAGTCAATAAGAGCTGCATCGCTTCTTTTCGATATTTTTCCGTGAATGGTTGAAGTATGATTTTTTCACGCGATGGGATTTTAGTCCCAGTCGACAAGTGATCAGTGGCTGAGCTGAGTGGTCGAGAGCATGAATAAGTTTGAGAAGCCAAATTAAAATGACTCAGTAATCTTCGTGATAGTTTACTGTTCATCGTCATCTCCACTCATCAGCAGACGATCTTTAAGACAGAACGATCTAAGTTTTCGCAGCTTTTCTGTTAGCTGCTCGTAGCCGGTCGACCTCTGCAGAAGGAAGGAGGCCCCAGTTCTCCTTTCAGTCTGTGCCTACGCGATTAGCGAAGAGCTAACAAAACACTGTCTGGCCAAAGGGCTGACATAAATTACACCAAAGACAAAGACGCATTTCTCTTTTTCCGACTTTGTCTTTGCGATTACGAATGCGCGCACAAGAGCGTTTCTGTAAACCGTTTGTTGCATGTACGTACAGTAAGACCCGGGCTTTGGACCAGTCCTAAGCCAATCGAGCAAGTCACTCGACCTCGAACTCGCTCTCGGTCTCGTGTCCCCTGAGGTGGACTTACTCAGAACCCACTCGCACAGGTCGGACCACATAAGATCGGGCACTATTCCCCGACGCACGACAAAAGACCGCCAACAAAAGACCGCGCGCCAAATGACCGCGGTCAAAAGACCGCGTGCAACAAGACCGCAGACACAGATGCCCGCGGCGACAAAAGACCGCGTTTTCATACTTTGTCACATATGAATCACTATTACACACAGTGTTGCCAAGCGCAGGGCAATTGCCCTAGATCTGGGGCAATTTTAAGCTGTCAGGGCAGGTTTTAGGGCAATGACCTTTCTAGGGCAATCTGAGATTTTGGCGTTCTGTCTTAGCTCTCTCGACAATGCCGTTGTTCCAAAGGGTGTTTTCCTTGATGGGAAGCTGGGTGGAGATATCGAAGAAGCATTGGAAGTTGTTGGCGCCTTTGAAAACTGATATTGTGTTCGAATACGCAATCATGGCTTGGTTGGAATAATGTTGGGTGTCTGGCAGGCACTTTTTCAAAGAGCCTTCTTTGCATTTTTTCTGGAAGTTGGGTTTAGGGCAATTTTAGGGCAAACTGAACCTGCATCTGGAACCTGCATTGTGTTGCAGACCTGGTAACGCTGATTACACAAGACTAGCGCCTATGTTGGGGACCAAACAGCGCCCAGCTGTCACTTTTGCTGTTTGGTCCCGAACATAGGTTAGCTTAGGCTGGTTTTAGGCTTAGGCTTAGTCTGGTATAAGACTTGAGCTTAGGCTGATATCAGGCTTCAGCCAGCCTTTGCCTGGGGACCAAACCGCAAAAGCGCCTGGCCAGGTTCAGTCAACTGGTACTCATGAGGAATGATTTGTTGCCCAAGCGACCGCGGATTCGGCAGACTTCCCCGATGCCGCGCTCTTTGTACAATATTGTACATTTCAGCTACGGCACTTACGGCACTGCACCTTTTACTGTGTCTGATAATCCAACAGTTACCTCTGCAACATGTTTATGTTTTTTTCCCTTGAGAAGCAGGAGCTTATTCTTCCTCCTCCTACACGATACTTTTCATCTGTTTTAGCTGTATTAGGAGCTGTGTGCGAATAACGACTCCTTTTGTGACTGCGTCGTTAGCCCTCTGCATCCCAGCAGGACACCTTCGCCTTCTTATAAAATATGCATTTCCTGAAAATCTTTCCCTCTTTCTTTCTTCTTGACTAATCATTAAGGTATCTGATGAAGGAACAAATCGTCATTTTGTGTTCGGTCTTTTTTACACGCGGTATTATGACCTGCGGTCAATTTGTCAGGCGGTCTTATCTCGCCGCGGTTTTTTTGACGCGGTCTTTTGTCGCGCGGTCTTTTGTTGGCGGTCTTTTGTCATGTGACCACTATTCTCTCTCGGGAACACTCGGTCGGCATAGGGATCCGTCGGTATGCCGCCCAAGGTTCTCGAATCCGTTTGGTATGCCGTTGTGCGTGTAAAACAGTCTCGTGCCAGCCAGAGCTGCTGGGCGGACAAATCTCTAAGCCCGAAGTGATTTTTAATTTGGCAAGTAAAATTTGGGAGAGTACAAGCCAGACCTGCGTCCCCGAACTGTTGCAACGCCATCGGACAGCATTGAGATATTCGTAGCTGGGAACATCTCTCATTACACAGTATCATGTCCACGTCAATTTTTTTCAAGCATATGTTTATTCTCGAGCGTTTGAGCTCTCGCTGGCTATGTTATTTATTTAGGGGGCCCGAGCGGCTAGTATCACTGTTTCAAGGCACCCAAAGAGTAAGAGGCATAAGTGGTCAAATGAGTCGATCGATTGCTGCACAGCCGATGATCATGGTGATTGAGACGAAAACGGATGAGTTGAGACGGTTCAACCACTGACCAACCAACTAGTCGGCCCGTGCCCGTGTTCGATATCAGGATTTGGTTCCGTACGGGTCTGATCTCTCCTTTCTTCTTTAATCCTTTTCACGCAGCGATTCGAAGTTTGATGTGATTTGATGACTGGGGAAAGAAAGAGGACAAAGTCCGAGTCAGTTATAATCCAGTCCACCCAGTGCTGTACATGTCTTGTTGCGCATCTCGTATGTTGTTGACACATGGAACCACCTTCCGCAAACTTGAAACCAGTAATAAAAGAGATACTATGATAAGGCGCGACTGCCTCTCTTTGGTCTTGTGAGGGCAGATCAGTTGCACTGCAGCGTTAGAATATGGCATCCGGCGAGGAGAGCAAGAATACGGATTGGCTTAAAGTAGCCTTACAGGAAGGTAGGTCTAATTTTGGAAGAGAGAAATTAAAAGAAGGGGAAATGAGGAACTACCTCGTCATGCTGTTCAGGCTGTTGTATATTGCACGTATTTGTTACCACCTCCCTTTTCTTGCTTCATTTTACGGTAGGTATCTGCTTGCAGCTTGGGCCTCGTGCTTTGGTCTCGTATCTCATGGCTGTCGTTTTAGCAGAAACAAGCGCTCTGAAAGGAGGTAAGCCATTTGGAGCTGTGGTTGTAAAGAATGAGAAGGTGGTTGGCCGGGGGCGCAACGACGAAGAAATAATCACTGATCCAACGAGACACGTGAGCTATGATACCGCCCTAAAAAAATTATCCCTATTATGCACAGTGCTCTTCTTCCAGGCCGAGATCAATGCAATTCGACAAGCTGCTGTAAGCACCAACCTACTGAGCTATCAGGAAGGTCAGTCTCTCTCTCTTTTTTAAGGCTACTTTGGGCACAGCCAACTTGGAAGGCTGCACTCTGTACAGCAGTTGTGAACCGTGTCCAATGTGTTTCGGTGCTTCAGTATTCGCCCGCATCGACAGGGTCTACTTCGGGCTGACCAGGAAAGACGCCGACGAGTATGGATTCCCCGACGATGCTTGCTATTCGATGCTCTTGGATGACTCTCAGCGAAGAGAGTACAGCCAACAAGTTCAAACTGACGGAGCTATAACTGCCATGAAGCTGTGGAAAGCTAGGAGCGAGGAACGGAAAGAATGAGAGAGCGTTTACCTGATTTATGGAAATCAGTTGGAGGGTTAATTCTAGTCATATGTGATATGTAGTATGTGTGAAGTTAGCCTCGAACAAAGTGCTCGACAAAGAGAAGGAGGATGTTGAGCATGTCATGGAGCACAATACTGGCGATTATGAATTCACAAAGACGTATCGAATCGTACGATTTGACTGAGAAATGCTCTTGGTGCTTCCCCTTACCTGTCTCATTACTGGAGTGGTCTAGCCATGTACCATGTACCACGTACCACCTTTTCGTAAAGACAGCGCTCAACCACAACCCTGATTCGCGGTGCATTGTAGCGTAAAAGAAGGGTCGAAGGGTCGGTCGTAGTGGCCGCCCAATGGCTATGTTTAGGCAGATAGTAAAGTAGGATTGACCAATGTGCTTAGGTACGAGTGTCTAATTTTGTACGAGTGTCTAGTGTCTAGTTTGGGCAAGCGAGTTTGGCTGGCTTCGTTTACTTTCGAGGGAACTATCTGGAGTGGCCACTGTGAACGACAAAGGCCTGTTAAGCGAGGATCTAATCGGAAGCTGCGCTCTCACAGTAGGTCTCCTCACTGTGTACCTCACTGTACTTCACTGTGTGCTTCCAGTACGGTACAGTCCCCAGTGAGATCATACCGATGATGAGATTTTAGCTCGTGGTGAGGTGCTCCCTGTAGTTCTCGACGTCTTGATGGTCAGTCGGTTTGCATAAAGAGTACAGGGATGGAAAGACATGGTGTGCGCTCATGATCAAAGATTACTCTCAAGAACTATAACGCCGGAAAAAGCCTGCCATGAAGGCGGCGATTTGTGACCCGATGATGGTGCTGTGCATCTCTTGTTAAGTACACCACGAATCATGTGTCGATGAGTGATTGCTCTGTCATACGATTCAAATTTTCAGTGGGTGTGGCTTGAACAAACACTCGATAATATGGGTTGCTTGCAATCTACTAGTGTATTCGCCACTGATGCATTCCATAGTCGTTTCGCTGTCATTATATAAGAGTAATTAGTTACTAGACACGAGGTGTGCTCACAGTCACTTACAGGCGCCGCCTTTTTGTCACTTGGATGTTTGGTTGTTATTCCTTTTTCTATTCTCTTACGCTGAAGTTTTGCAAGCCGTGAGGCCTATGTCGTGTCTTCCAAGTGCAATGGTTTATATGAAATGACAACACGCCGGTAGCAATTCCGGTCAGTCAGTACAGTCAAGAGACGGGATGGCGCTTTGTAGTCGGGATGGCGAAAACAAAAGTGATCAGATTAGGATGAGTGTCAGATTTACCTGTGCACAGACTACAGGCTGCTCGAGTGCACACGGAATCGCCTCGAGCCGCTGCACGTCCACCTACATACCAAATGATAGAGAGTGCTCTAAACAAACTGTCCGCTCATCAGCATCCGCCACTCGGCGTCCTCTACGATAATGCCAGCTTCATCAGAGCACATTCTTGCGCACTTGTTGTGTGGGAGGAGAACGCGTGCGAGGCCCTTATTCAGATACCAAAGGACCTGTTTTCCAACTCCTATGGGAGCAGTTAGGCAGTGAGAAGATAGAAGTTTTTGGCCTCTGGCTTGTTGACGTCAAAATAATAAGTATAAAAGAGAGATGAATCGCGTGCCATCACTTTGGAGCAGTTTCTATCGTCTTTTGCAGGCGACGACGCCGACGACAGTTTCGAATAGAGCCTAGAGATATTTTTGAGATGGTGAGGCCGACTATTCTGTTGGCAATATGCCTTTTGGTCTTTTCGATTGGCTTCTCGAAAGCTGACGAAGAAGTGCACGAGGAGAAATCCGAGAGTCGTACTGAAACGAAATCGGATGGTGGAACCGAGACGAAAGCTGAGACCAAGAGTGAATCTTCTTCTTCATCTTCGTCTTCTAAAAGTGAAACCAAAACAGAAACAAAATCTGAAACCAGCGGCGAGTCGTCCTCCAAAACTGAATCGTCCAAGAGTGAATCTAAAAGCGAGTCATCGAAGAGCGAAGGCGGTTCATCGCCTGCCCCAGGTGGATCATCTGAAGCTCCATCCACTGGTGGAAGTACGCCTGCTGGAAGTAGCGAGGTTACATCGCCCGCTGGCAGCTCCCCTGCAGGAAGCAGTCAAGGTTCCTCTCCGGGCTCTTCGAGTGCTACCTCACCCGCTTCATCAGGTGGCAGCAGCAGTGCTACCTCTCCTGCATCATCCGGAGGTTCATCCCCTGGTTCTTCGAGCGCCACATCTCCAGCTTCATCTGGTGGCAGTAGCAGTGCAACGACTCCATCTGGTGGTACTACTGGCACTGGAGGCAGTTCGAGTAAGACGGGCGTAACTTCGCCCTAATTAGAGCTCATATTGCACTTTTTATGCAGGCGCAACAACACCTGCTGGCGGGAGTTCACCAGGTTCCGAAGGGTCTAGTCCGGCTTCCGAGGCCACTAGTCCAGCAACTAGTCCCGCTCCGACTACTGACTCTGAAGCAAAAGAGAACCAGCGATTAGGCATCCATAAGGACAAATCAGGATCCACCGATCCGCCGTTTGATGCACCTGCAGTCGATGTGCCTCCTCTTCCATCCGATCTACAGCTATTCGACCAAGAGGTTGAAGAAATCAGTGAGTCATCACAATTCCATTTTACCTATCCCATCCACCCATTCTTTACGCTGTATCGTGCTGATAGGCTCCGAGTCAACCTCCATTTCAACCTTTGATAACGTGAAGCTGAAGAAATGCAATGGAGAAGAGCACACGATTACGAAGATAATTGCAGTCCTGAAAAAACACGGTTTGTCTCTCCCGTTGGACCAGCAGACCGACAGAGAACATATTCACTCGTTTTAGAGATTCTACAAGAATATCGGAAGAACAAATGCAACAGCGACTATCATGCCAACTGCGAGACTGCCTGGAAGTCGTGCGATTCTGAAGACGCCCTAACATTTTGCCCGAAAACGTAAGCTCTATTGCCATTCAGTTTCTTCCAGCCTTTAGCCTCGGTTTCTTTTCTCTACAGGTGCAAGCAAACGAATTGCTATCGACGTAAGACAAATTATGCCAAACACTAGAACCAGGCTGTTCCCGCAATCTTTTTTCAGTCCGTTTCTATGGTTACAAAAATCCCAACGACAGGCCAACCTACACAAAGGAGCACAACGATCCCAAACGAGACTGCAAGTTTCTCGCGGCACGGGGAGATTGCTTCTCTGACCCGAATGTCATGTCCGAATTGTGCCCAGAGACATGTGCTTACACGCCTGCAGGTAAGAGATCAGGATGGTCGAATCCCACAAGCTGAGTGAAAGCCTCGCTTTAGACAAAGACTATTTGCCCTTCATCCCTGAGGAGCAAAAAATGAGTCAATTTTTCAAGCACTACGAAAAAGGAAAATACGAAGAAATCCACAGATACATGGAGTACAAGAAAACGGTAACTCACAAAAAGTGCATTAGTGGTGCTTGTGGCCCGAAACCAACTTCACCTCCACCTACGTCACCTCCTCCAACGTCACAACCGACCCCACCTAGATCATCAGGTGGCTCATCTCCAGCAAGCGGCGGTTCATCCGGAGCTACGTCGCCTGCGTCATCTGGTGGAACTAGCCCTGGCTCTTCAAGCGCCACATCGCCAGCATCTTCAGGCGGCAGCAGTCCTGGCTCGTCAAGTGCTACTACACCCGCCTCATCAGCTGGCAGTAGCCCAGGCTCTTCCAGCGCCACAAGCCCGGCTTCAACTGGTGCCAGTAGCCCTGGTTCTTCCAGTGCTACTACCCCAGCGTCATCGGGAGGCAGCAGTCCTGGGTCTTCTAGCGCCACAAGCCCGGCCTCCTCTGGTGGCACTAGTCCAGGATCGTCCAGCGCTACTACACCAGCATCTTCAGCTGGTAGCAGCCCTGGCTCATCGAGTGCCACATCACCGGCTTCTTCATGGGGAAGCAGCCCAGGTTCTTCAAGTGCTACAAGCCCCGCCTCATCGGGAGGCAGCAGCACTGGCTCATCAAGCGCTACTTCCCCAGCTTCTTCTGGGGGCAGCAGTCCTGGATCGTCAGCGGCCACAACCCCTGCTTCTTCGCGGGCTACATCTCCCGCGGCTTCTTCAGCTGGGTCTTCTCCAGCCGCTAGCAGTCCTGCTGGCTCGAGTCCTAAACCCAGTACCCAGCCATCTTCACCTGGGTCAAGCGCTGGAACAACTGCTGCACCTGCTCGACGCTAGAACTCTAACGGTCTCACCTTGCGGCCTGTAAGACATTATTTGTGACGCACAGATACGGAAACATTTTAAACTTCTGTGCGAATGCAAATCTTTTGTGCTTTGCTTATTAGTAAACCAGTTGGAGCAGCTGCGGTTTGACAGAGTGCGTTTGCCATGGCGATTACACAATGTCATGCATGCGCATGGCGTGGCGAGGCGAGGTGAGGTGATCCACACATATTGCGACAGGGACAAAGAAGAGTGCTATCTGTTCCGAAGTCTAACGGTATCTATGATGGCGCCCTGACCATTTTCCCCTTCCCGCTAATTTTGCTCAGCGTTTTCTTTTTGGTCACGAGCAGGACTTCCACATTCAGTCAAGATACTGTACATTCACATTATCGATTAGATATTTGCCTTTCTTGGCTTCAACGGTTGCAATCAATAGCATGCCTGTTCCATGGCCAGGCGGCCCTGTGTCTGTCCAAAGTGTCTCGCTGTTTCTCACAGTTTAGCCAGAAATGTCCTCTTGAATAGATGTTACGTACTTGCAAAGGATGATTAGCACCGTCGTAGACATAACTCAAGAATGCAGCCCAGCTAGTCGAGACGGAACCAGGCTAGGCAATCACAAAAGAACGCTAGTTACGCTGGTTCCCAAATTTGCTCATTGGCTTCAGACAAGCGCCAAGATAAGAGCATTTTTCTCGAGCTAGGCACGTGCCTGATCATGCACCTGCTCCTGAATGCTTGCATCTCGAGCATTCTGGAAAGTAAAGAGGCCTTGAATTGAACGCCTTTAAAAGGATATCTAGATGCAAGTTCTGCTAGTTTCCGCAAAGCCTATTCTGGACCAGTCTCCTCGCAGACCAGCATGATGGTGCCAAGCTCAGCTGTCACGATTGTGGCAACTATTGCACTCTACCTGTCCACCTGGCATCTCCTTAAGGTGTCCAGTATGCGAATGTGTATGCACAACTGCGCCAGCTCTGATTCTTCCAACGAAGCATCTTCGAACGAGGTCTCGATAACAGAAGAAGAGATTCGGAGAGAACTTCTGAATTTGGAAAGGCAACGAATCTTGGAAAAGCTGCGTCTGAAAAGACCGCCCGACGTTAGTGTCTCCCTGCACGATTTGCCAGCACCAGTCTCGAAGCGACTAGAAGAGAGTCCCTTAGGAGACGAGATCAGTGAAGCTAACGACGATGCGCCTGGAAGATTGAAAAGCGTGTATATTGTTGGAGAAAGACCCAGACTAGGTATGGGCTAGCTCGTACATGAGTAATGCAATGTTAGTTGCACCAAACTTGAGAGACCTTGACAAACTGCTCTTATGTCTGTTCACAACCGTAGTGGTCAGCTTCCTTGACCTATGAAATTTGGTCATATTGACCTAAACCGCATGACGGTGCGTGGCGGGTAGCAAACGGATGACACTGTTTTATTTTAGGAAGAGGTAGAAATCACCTATGCATGGATAAAAATGGCAAGCCAGCAGTGTGCATAGAGTTCGAAATTAACGCCCGTCCCTTGGTAAACCAGTACATCCGCAATGCCACGCTTTGGCTTAGCTTGCACTTGGAGCACCACAGCCCGAATAGAATGCCAGGATCGTTTCCTGCAGACGCCGCCATTTCCTTCAATTTGTCAATAGCTGCTTTACACGGCCACGAAGAAGAAATTATCGGCTCGGCCGAGGCAACAGCAGCTAGAACTGGCCAGTGGCTAAGTATCAATGTGACAGGTTACATTCAAAGTCAGTTGAGCGGAGACACGCGAAATCACAAGGTCACCTTGGTTGTCAAATGTAGCGCGCAGGACTGCATGAAACGCCCACCGATCGCATTCAGTCACAATGGTAGACATCGGCCATTCTTGGAAATCCAGACCCGTCGACCAGAAATCGATCAAGTAGAAACTCGTCGCAAACGATCCAAATTATGTATTCCTGGCTCGACATCAGAAACCGAATGTTGCCTAGAGACGCTGTTCGTGAATTTCACCGAAATCGGGTGGCATACTTGGATATTGCAACCACGGGGCTATGAGACTGGTTATTGCAAAGGACGATGTCAATCGACGGCGACCAGACATTATAATTCAATTATGAAATCCGTTTTGCAAAAAAGGCGCAGCGAATATCAACAAGTGGGTCCACAAGCAGCGCCTCCTGATCCTGAAATGGCCCCTTGTTGCTCACCAGTCAAAATAGAACCATTGGAAATTCTGTTTGCAAAAGTTGAGAACAACCACGAGCAACTCTCCACAGCCGTCTTGTCAGGTAAGGGCACTGGTGGTTCCAGTTCTGAAATCACTTTGCCTCATATTAGTCTTGATTTTAGGCATGATAGTGAATTCGTGCAAGTGTTGATACCCTGGCTATGGCCCTGGCCTTGAGCAGCTGGCATGCTTCAGCGTACCTGGTAATCTCTGAATTCTCCACGCAAAGTTTGGCTGTGACAATGGATGTGCTGATTAGCTTGTGAAAGTTTCTTTCAGGCTCAGTCGTTTTTTTATGAGTTCTCGTGGTTTTATCCAGCTGTAACTTTCTGCCACCTGTCAACATGGATATATATGATATATATTTTGACATTACCATAAAGTCTACTGTTGGTTCCAGTTTGTGTATGGTACCCCACGCATTCTGAGCGTTTTTCAATGGGTTAATCGATCGATAAATCAGCTGGTGCCGTCGTCGAACAGCAGCCAGTTAGGTCTAGACGGCAGACGGGTACACATTTTACTTGGCCGATATTGCATAGCACAAATTCAACACATCATTTAGGCATGGCGCCACACGCTGCAACAGTAAGTCTGCCAGGCAGCACGGTATGGACTGCTGGCAAGAGACGTGCATTTCGGCATTTTATTAGTCTACTCGTATTCGTCCTTGTCAAGGCTGCACCGTCGATGAAATTCTTGCCCATATTCGTGTAGCCACTTGTTGGCCACCCATTTCACCCCAGACAAGACTGGACAGGCTGCGTGTCTTGTGCTCACATCCCCTTTACCACTCCTTTGCAAATTGTACCAGAAGACTGCATCGTTCTGAAAGACAGACGAGTGCTTTTGGCAGACATGCTCTGAGCTTGTGTAGCGTACCTTGGATGGGTTGAGTGTCAGGTTCAGATCAGTGAAAATGGTTGCACCCCCGACGAGAGGCTGCGAAAGCTGGAATGAGAAGACTCAATTTGGCTAGGGAGCTACTAGACGGAATGCAGGCGGTTACGTAGAAGAGGATTGTAGCTATTCGGTTGCCAGCACCCCATTCATCGAACGTTTTCGCTTCGCCTGGCGTGGCGTCTTCCTGAAGCAGAATCGCAAACGTGTCTGTGCTGGTGTTATGGCTTGGCTAGACGTACCGGAGTGAAGTCCAAGTGAGACTCGTAATGGCCACCGATCCCGTAGTTGGCAATCTGTCAAATGTAGGTTGTATGGGTAGAAAGCTGCCACGCAACATAAGGCACACCTACACCTATTGTAGAGTGTTGTCTTACCTGCAAGTACTCGGCCGTGTCGCATGTCAGGTCGGTCATATCTTCTACCCGCTTACTGAGTCGCCTGACAATTTCGTGCTCACTATCTTGTAGCCAGGCTCTAATAATGCATTGGGTCAATCAGAGATGGCAGTCAGTGTCCGTAATAGCACTCACATTTTACTGGTCCTTCTATCAGACGCCTCGAACTTGCCTGACGACCTGACGATGCCTGCCCTGCTGAACTATAAAGAGAAACAATAGTAAGCTATCAAAACCAACGCAAGAAATAGATTATACTCCGGGAGCGGCAAAAGTCTTAATAACTTCGCTTTCGGCATCCGAAACGACTTCTTTTAATAATACTATTTTTGGTTCGAGATGCATAACTTCTACTTTGATTCGAGCTAGGCGCAAGAACGGTCGGTTCTGCTTGTAATAGCAGGTCAACCTCGACTTGAGCTTTCGACTCTGAAAACATGAATTACATCAGACAAAGAGAGACAGATACAGAGTACAGGTTCCAGGCTCCTTACGGCGATGACCGCACCGCTTGTGCCCAGGAAACCTCAGTTATGACTTATGACTTTACTTTCGATGAAGCAGTTACACTGCACTCAGGCATAAGCCTCGCAAATTCGATGTCAGGTAAGCCAAATAGTATGGCTGCCCGTTCTGTAAAGTTTGAGCGGCGTATCAGCAGTGATCGACTCGCGGCCGGGTAAACTATAATGTGCCCCTGTACCTGCGCTCGGTGATGGGGCAAAGTATGAAATGAACATGAACATCAGGCCGAGGCCGAATATTTGGCGGACCCCGTGATAAGATACTGTACGTACGAGTATAAGAATATGGAGTGAAACTGCCAGCCCAGCCAGAGCCAACATACTGTATACGGCTGGATCTCTCTGATCGTTCGCTGCGGCTGATAAGCTATCGCTACCAGAATCATACCCTACAATTTGGCATGTGACAAATATTACGGAACACGCTGTTTCCACGTTAGTCTAAGCGTCTGATGGAATGCCCTTCACAACATTGCTGGTTCTACAGTAACTGGCTCTGAGGCAGTCAGGCTCACAACCGGTCTTGTGAGGATAGTTAAACTGATGCTCCTCCTCCTCCTGACGCTAGCTGGTCATTCGTCCTGTGCAGCTTACAACAAGCTAGTCTGGACTGTCGATGGTGGGTGCGAGAGAGTTGGTTTGCATTCTGTGAGGGGATAGCGCAGTCATGCTACTGCTATCTGCATAAGCCTCTGGTGGCTCATCTTTTGGCATGCGTGTGGATTGTTGACGTGGATAAATAAGGGATTTCTCAGGCTTGAGGGCTCAGAAACAGTGCGAAATCGTAAGAACCTCTGGCCAACGGTGGACGTATGATGGAATAGTCTCCTGCTTAGTCATCCGTGAAAAAATTGTGTCTGTTAGGTGTGGTCAGCCTGGGATAACACCAGACAGGTAAATGATGCCTGGCGACTTAGACTTGCTTCGGTTAGAAGGGGCAGCGGAGCAAATAGGGCTGTGCAGAGTTGACGTGAGAAAGCCTACCCTACGCCTTGCGCAGAGCTGCGTCAGGCGATTGATAAAGCATATGAGAGCGCTACCTGGAGCTAGGAAGATGGATATGTTGTAGGTCTCTGCGGAGCTGGACACAATACGTATTGTAATCATACCACTGACATCTTGCTCGCTTTGTTATGGCAAGCTCACTAACGTAAGGCACAACGGACTTCATTGATTGCGAAAAATGGTCTCAAAAAGCCCTAAGTTTGGTAGCTGTTTCTGCCTGACTGAGTGCCCATAGCATAGAAGCATTAAAAAAAGAAAACAGGCGAAAAATCTTATTTAGTCACATTTCCAGCGCGTCTTAGGCCTTAGCTCATTTATAGCGCCCCAAGAAGTTCTGCTGAGAAGGTCGATACATATTGAGGGGGGGCATCTCTGCATTTTTGGAAGTAGTTGAGCCCAAAATTTGATCTGCGTGTTCTTATTTTTAATACTTGCAGGGGGTCTCTATGGACCGTCTATTTCTACAGTGGGGTGGACTCATAGTAGAAATTGAGTCACGCCTCACCCTCGTCCTCGTCCTTGCGTGACAGTGCCCCTGCTAGTGCCAGCCACAACTCCCACCGCCATGACAAAAGACATGACTTTCTCTGACACTTACCAAGGACTTCTCTCCGCGACACAATGTTTCGTACTGCGTGAACCAAGGAGGCTTCATACTCAAATCGCGGTTAGTTATGACTTTGGGTAAATTAGATTCAGTGATCGATTTGACATTGATATTGTTGTGTTTCAGCGTGGTCTCGTAATACTCGATGTTCTCGTTAACCAAATTGCGCATGGGGTCGAGCTCCCTTAATTTCCTCGTTAAAATCAAGGCCCGTTCGACATTGCCTTGCTCGTACATGGCGTACGATAGATAATCCAGGATGTCGGCCCTTTTGACCGTTGGTTCCTTTTCTGTACTCAGTCTTCGATCAGCCTCTTGCATCCACAGCAATGTGTGGTACATGTCGCTCTCTTCCAATTCGTAGGCTATCTTACCCAGCTCATAGCACTCAGCGGCTGTCAGTGGCCGGGAGGACTGGATGCCTCCAATCAGGCCATCGGCTATCTCTTTCGATTCCAATTTGTAAGTGTCTTGTAAACGAAAAAGAGCAAGGGCGGCTCCAATAGCGTCGTCTCCTGTGGGCAATCCGCCGCGGGATGTCTGACGATGCTGTGTAATTTTCTTTAAGTAATCTGAAAGTAGGTCAGGGATGTACGAAGAAGACGGCAAAAGAGGTCATCACAATCAGGACAGAGTGCTGTTATGACGGACATACCATTGGCAGTATTTCGTTTGAGCAAGGCCTGCATTCCATTCAAGCGTTTAATCGACAGAAATAAATTTAAGGGCTCATATGCAAGTGATCCATTAATGTGATATCGTTCGTTGCGTGCATCTTGCTCTTGCGCGAACCTAAAAAGAGAGAGCTCTATTCGCAGTAAGCATACTCGCGCTGACACCAGGTTTTGTGGACCCTGCGAATTTGGCTAGGCCATGAGAAGAGCAATCATATCATACTGTTGTAAGGCTCGACTGGCAATCGATACTCTGCACGGAGCCGGCAGCTGTGACCGTCATCTGTCAGGGTGATGTTTCAGCTATGGACTAGATCGGAAGTTTTGGGATTTGGGATCGGAAGACCTGGGATTTTTTGCGTGGTGTAATCTGTCACTCTTTGCAGTCGTCTCGCGTCGCGCCTCAGACATAGCCAAGGAACCCACTCTGTGACGTGTCAAGTTTCTCCTTTTACCAATCACACTAAAAGCAAGACAGAGACCGCAGAGTCTTCCGGCTGTGGGTTTCCAGTAGCAGCCCCACAGCACCTCCACGTGCACTGAACACTGACGTCCTCAGATAATGTGGGGTGAGTCGGGCTGGGCGTGTTGGTTTGTGTTCCGCTCGTCTCTCTTGTTGTCGCGGGGAGTGTGGTGGTTTTGCGGGCTGGCGGCCTGGGTGGGGCAGCTTGTTTTGTTCTGGTTTTGTTGGTTTGTGGGAGTATCGGGGAGGTATGGGGTTGGAATAGCTTGGTGCTTGGGCTCTGGGTCGCTGGCTGTGCAGGTTGTTTTCTTCTTTTTTTTTGTGTGTTTCGTCTTGGTTTCTGGTTTTGCTTTGTCTGTTGCTTTTGTTCTGGCGTGGGTTTGATTGGGGTAGGATGGCTGTTGTTTTGCGTGGTGGTTGGGTGCAATAGTGATAAAGGACATTCGGCTCATTCGCTGGTGAAGGTTGTTGGGTGTTTTGCAGGTGTGGGAGGAGGGGGGAGGAGAGGGTGGGTCGCGCTTGCGTGTTGTGGGTGTTCCCGCTGTCGCATGAGAGCGCGGGCGGGAAGGATTGGAGGTGATGGAGGGTGAACGGAGAAGAGGTGAAGAGGTGTGTGTTTCTTTCTAGGGCTTGGGTCTCGAGATGTGATGGTGTTTTGGTAGTGTAGTGGTGGGAGGAAGGAGGGGAGGGGGAGGGCGGATCGTGGATTGTGGTGGGTGTGAGAGAAAGATCGGGTTTGGGGTATGGTAGATAGGATTTTGTACATCTCTAGAAGGAGGTCTAAATGAGGAAATGGAGAAGGGCGCGAGGGGATACGGTGTATCGTTGGCTGTGGGCTGATACAGCGGGAGGTGGGGGGGGTTCTCCGTGGGCTCCGGGATCGGACGTTGGGAGCGTGTGAGGGGGTAAATCGAGGGGGGTCTTTTCTCTGGGCTTTCCGCTAGTTCCTTCTGGTATCCTGAGTGTTCTCTGTTCTGTTCTCTTCTCTCCTTTGCTCCCGTTGACTGGTGGGGAAAAGGAGCGAAGAGAGGGGGTCATGGGGGGGGGGTGCTAGGGGGGAAGAGAGGAGACCGCGGGGCAGGTAAGGAAGAAGAAGGAGGAGACCGCCGCGCAGGAAAGAGTAGGGGGAGCTCAGGGGGGTAAGTAACGGCCTGTGTTCTTGCCAGGATGAGCAAGCTTGTGACTTGAAGGCAGAAATGGCTGATATCCGAAAAGCGCATTCCCCTAGGCAAAACGCTTCCGCCATTGTGAAATGTGCTATTTCGGGTATATTATGACGGTTTCGGCGGAGTATGATCGAGAAAAAAGGGGGAAAAGGTTGGGCAGTAGGGTTTAGGGGGCTTGTCAAGACTACCCCCCGGTTCCCCCACCGCCTTCAACCGTGCGAACCCCCGTTTCGAATTAATCGGGTGTTTTCGTCCCCTTGTTCGTCTTCTCGTTCTTCTTCCGTTGGACAACAACAAGTAATTAATGCTTTAAACATTTCCACTGTTTGTGTATTCTGAGTCGTTTTTTGTGCTGCCGTCACGAGGCACCATCTGCGGTCGTCTGTTGTAAAAAACTTGTTGGGCGCACTTGCTTGAGCGTATGAGTAAAATTAAGTTTCGGCTTTAGCCATATTTTTGTACTGCAGCGTAATGTGTACAGTGGAAAGTGGTTAGCGTGGGGACATCCACTCAGCACACTGGGCGAGCGGGTGCCTCAAGTTTTTTGATGATTTGGAGCAAGTCTTCCGTTAAGAGTGCAGTCTGGCATGAATGAACAGTTGGGTTATTTTTGGCTCTTGAAAGGTCTGCCATCAGTATTCATTGTCAGTTTGAGCAAGCGTGGTGGTCTGCTCTTTAGTGCTTTTCTGAGCATGCCGCACAGTGAATGGTCTGTCATGTCTTCCCTAGTAACTCCCCGACCTATGGTACGTGCCATGTCTTGAATGCGATTCTTTGCTCTTGTCGACCAGTACCGAAAAGTGGGCTTTAGGAGGGAAAGATATGAATGCAGAATAGAGAGACAATGCAAGGATTTTCATCAGATAGGTATCATTAAAGGGTTAGCGTAGCGATAAGACCCCTAAAATATGTGCTCCCTCGAATAAGCTCTGTTTCGTCAATGCCAAATGGACGATCCCTGAGAATCCACGGTGAACCTCACCCGCTTGTAGATGTTGGTCTCACAAGCCAAAAATAGACATCGTTTTCACTATAGCCCATCGCAGTGTTCTTATTTTGAGTCCTCAATGTGAAGAGTTAGTGCGTGAATCGTAATCGTTGATCATACCATTTAGGCCAAGCATTGATGTGTGCACGTCACAACAATCCATGATCCGCATGAAAGCACCTCCCGACTTTGCTCCTTCATGACACTTTTCCAAATGACTATTACATCTTCAGAGAATAGTAGACCCTATGCGTGTAGTGTATAGAAAACTTCGGCACCTGTTTCTCGTCGTTTCATTGTGTCACGCTCCAATTGCTTGCCAATGTGTGTCGCGACGACGCGGTCTCATGTGTACAGCGAGGAAGACACTTGCATGAGGAGGTCTGACACTGAACTGCCCTCTCCGCCTTCTTCTTGGCAAAACACTGTCAAAATCTCATTTCAACATCATTTTCAGAGGAATGGGCCGTTTGTTATCTTTGGTTGCACTATGTGCTGCCATTGTGAGCACAAGTGCAGATTTCTTTACTGCCATAGCTGACCTCGAGTCATTACTGAAGGCTGAAGATGGAGTAATGCAGCTGGTGCAAGGGTATTTGAAAACGGAGTACGCACGGTTGAATGGATTGAAAAAGTAAGGATGTGGTCTGGACTAGCCTGGTGTTCGCAGCAGCGGTAGCGATGGTGCCAAGGGTTTAGTTCCATGTGCTCTTTGTAACGCGGCTGGATTCGTCCCTGGTTTAATTTCCTGTGACGAAGGCCAGTTTGTAAAACAAGAAGCCTTTGCTGACTGCGCGCCAGGTCGCGGGTAAATCACCTATAGTACCATCGACGCTCTACGAGAGAAGAGATGGAAGTCAAACGGGGACAGTGCCGCTAGCTCTGAGTGGGGCTCAGAGCTCACTCGCCATTATCTGAGGACGTCAGTGTTCAGTGCACGTGGA